>JADLZL010005086.1:0-142147 GCA_015844335.1 Chrysopogon serrulatus | reverse complement strand
CTAGATGGTTGCTCCTTTTGTGCGTGACTAAATCTTTTTGCTCCTGCCATTTTTGATTTCTATCTCGATCTTTGGAGTTCACCATGTGTCTTGCTTCATCTCTGTTGATGGCCACTAAGTGCAAATTTTACCTCACGAGTCAACAATGCGGCTCTTGGAAGCAATACACGGTGATATAGAGTTTATATCGACAAATTCCGCGAGTTTTGGTGATTTGTGAGAAATCCAAGTGATCGAGAAAAAGGGAGAAGCTAAGAAAGGATTTTAATGCAATGTTTACCACTGTTGAAAGCTTATGGCGGCCTGAGCTACCATGCTCCAGAGCGGTTGGGGAAAGGATCTAGAAGACGCGGCGGCCCGGAACTGTTGCGGCCCATTGCCAGTGGGGCCGTGCTGGCGCCGCCTTGGGCAAAGGGGGCTAGGGTTTGGCGCGCGCGAGGCTTCTCCTGCCGCCCTAGAGGTTTTCATCTCCGCCAGATTGCTACGATTTAGCTGGCACGATCCTCTGGCCTGCAGTGCACTCCCACGGCTATAAAGGAAGTAGACAGCTCCCTCAACACACCAATTCATTCATACGGCACCATTCATCAAGAGTAGTCGAGAAGTTAAGCCTGGACGGGAGATTTAGAAGTGAGAGGCTCTGGTTCTTCAAGTTCTTAGTTTGTAGATGCGTCTAGCAAGATTCAAGTAGAGATCGGGCGCTCGCACGGGATTCGGATCTGTCTTCTAGAATTTGGTAATTTTATCTTGTATTTTTTTTAATTTATAACACTCTACTTTAATATATTACTACTTATTCAGTTCTTAGTTTATTCTAATTACACATTCGATATAGTTGTAGTTTATGATGATTATTGTTATATGTGATCGTAAGCGCTGGATTCAATACTCGAGAAGTGGAGTCGGGTGGTGCACATTATGTAGGCGCGAGTGCACAGTCGGATGGCGAGCATGAGGGGCCGTCCAGTCACGGCTCTCATCCCTTTCGGGGTGCGTTATCCTCCACGGAGGCATGCCGCCGTTCACGATGAATTCGGTCACCAGGCTAGAGTCGGCGCCGCCAAGCGGCCACCTGATCATCCTCCGTCTGAGTTCAAGCGGGCGGGGCCTTGATCAAACAACAGTCCCACGGTACGAGCCGGGATGGGCGTGATCGCCTCGTGTGGCGCTCCCACTGTCAATCGCCATGTGCGACAACGGAGCGCCAGGCCCTCCGAGCCTCGAAGCAGGGGGAAATCAAAGCTTCTGACATACTACCCCGGGGCAGATACATCTCCCCCGGCCTCTCCCTTGACTTCTACAAAGGACATCGCCGTCCATTGTCGGGGCCGGAGGGCGACTCTGTGACCCACGCCCATGCCTGCGGCGCCCGGCGTAATAGTGCCCGGCCCCACCATGGCCCGGCATAGGGATGGGCCGGACTCCGAGGCCGGAGAGGAAGGGAAGGCGGCTCCCACGCACACCAACTCTTTGTAAGCCTCGGCCACCTCCTTGCGGCTATAAAAGGAGGAGGGGGGGGCCCGTAAAACAGGACAGGACACAAGTCGATATAGGCATACTCAAACCACTCAGCCTTGGGGAGACTTGGGACCCGGCTCCCTCTCCCACAGCAGCTTGTACCCCCTACCTACAAGCACTTGATTGCAAGATAATACAAGACATCCTCCCCGGCCCGGGCGTAGGGCCTTCTGCACTGAACGATCTAAACCCTTGTGTTCATCTCGCACACCATCCGGATTTGGGAACACGCACCACAAATTCACTCGTCGAGCTAGGGCCACCGGTTCTCACCGAAAACGGTTGGCCCTTCCCGAGTGAGGGGTTGTTGTTTCATCTTTTTTCTTGCCCGGACTTCCGGATGGCCGTGACCTAGACGGCGCTTCTCGGGGCGCCTCAGCCCCGACTCTCCTTCCCACCGGCCCGGAGGCGGGGACCGATCCGTTTTTGGTGAGCTCGAGTTCGTGTCGGCGGGGTCCAGTTCGACATGGAGCTCCTCCCGGCCGGGACTCGAGGACTGACCCCCACGGCTTCCGTGAATCCGCCGCCCGGCCGGCGTAGGAGAAACAACGGATTCTTGTCAAACACGGCGGACTCACAGCGGCCGGACTAGAGAGGACCTCGCCCGGGTGGCGGCGCCCCATTAGGGAGCAGCTTAGGCTGCCCCGTCACCACCACACCCGGCCGTTTGGCTGGTCAATGCAGCGCACGAGCGCGGCGTTGGTCTCTGTCATGAGATGGGGGCTCGAAGAAGAGCACCAGCGTCGCCGCCGGCGCTCCGCGGAAGCGACCCGGCGCGACATCCCGGCGGATCCGTCCACGCCTTGAGCACGTCAGTTTGGAGAACGGCGATGCCACTCCCGGCACGCGTCCATCCCATCGGCGCTACCTCGGATCACGGAACCCGGGGGTTCATCCGGGCTGCGCTTTTCGCCTTCAGCTACCGGACTCCGACTCCCCGGCGACATGTATGACCCGGCCCAGCGTGAATGCTTTCACGTGGAGATCGGCGAACTTCGGCGCCAAGCACGTCCAGCGGCAACGGCGGCGGCAACCAGGAGGCGTAACCCCGACCGCCCCGAGGGAGCAACTTACCGGTGGGCGCAAGGCCCCTGCAGAACCCCAACACGTCGGCCCGGGCAGAACCCCTGAACTCCATCTAAATGCGGGCCCCTCAAGGCTGGCGAACCACCGGCAACTCCTCAAGTGCCACGGCGACCGGCTATAAGGCCGGATTCGGGAGGCAGGGGAACGAGGCTCGGCGATAAATCGCTTTATTCTGACAGGGAGATAGAAGCTTTTCGGCGTACCCACCGTGCGACCCACAATCCTAGCCCTGCTGCTTTTCGCCAGCGTGAAATCAACGGGAGGATGCGTCAGCGGCGAAGGAGGGAAAGCGCCCTCCCATGCTTCCACGGAGTCATAACGTTGCCCATGGCCGGCCCTCTGGTCGGGCAATGCCGGAACCATCGACCCGGAGGCGCGGCGGATTGAATGATCTCACAGACTATCTCCGAAACAGGCTGGCATCGACAAGGCGAAAGTTGACCTCCCGGCATCGGACATCAAGGGACCGGGGAGGGCGGGCGCCCACGCCCATGGCAATTTTCGGTCCGCCGGGACCCATCCCGGAGAGCCGATCCATGGCGTCTTCGGGGCGAACAGCGGCGGCATCGATGATATGCACGCCACGCAACGCCATCAACAACGCCCAGCCGAAAGCGGAGCACCTGGTCGGGCGCGACCGCCCGGCCAGAGGGCGGTAGGCGCGATAGCGACGCAGGGACCTAAGACGTCACCGATCCCGGCCCGCACGCCTTCAGCGAGGAGATCCGTAACGCAGCGGTTCCCCTCCGGTTTCGAACCGCCAACCTAGCCAAATATTCGGGAGAAACAAACCCGAGGTTTGGCTCAACGACTACCGCTGGCATGCCGGCAAGGGGCGAGCGGACGATGACCGGCTCATCATCCGCAACCTTCCGCTTCACTTGGGCGATCGGCACGCTGCTGGCCGAGCACCTTTCCGCCCGCCGCGATCCGCCGATCGTCCGAACTAGTCGGGGTTTTTGTGGGGAAATTTCCGGAGGCACTTACGTGCGCCACAGGACTCCACAGGACCTCCAGACGCCGCCGGGAAGCCCGACGAAGTCGCTCAGGTGACTTCATCCGCCGCTTCTCAAGAAGTGCACCGAAGCGTCTAAACGTGGCGGGCGCCGCCATATCATCGGCCAAGCATTCCTAGACGGAACGACCTGCAAGGAGCTGGTCCACGAAGCTAGGCGGAAGATGCCCACCATAGCCAACGAAGCCGTTGAGGTGGCTACAAACTTAAGCCTCCGAAGCAAATGGGGCCATCTTCCGCCGTGGTACGCAAGAACAAGGGAAGCGGAAGGATGAAGGAGCGGACGCCACCGTTACAACTCGCGCCGAGAAGAAGAGCAAGAGGGCAAGCGGAAGGGCAAACACGGCTTAAGAAGGAGGAAGACTCAAGACGCGAGCTCGTCGCCACGCCGACCATAAAGGCACCTCGGGGCCCCCGGGGCCCGGGCGTTCGACAATATGCTCAGAAGCCATGTCCCTTCCACAAGTTCCAGGTCAAGCACACCATGGGAGAGTGTGACTTGGCACCCCGCTCTACCAAAAGCTCCCCCCGCCCGAGGACAAGAGGAAGAAGGAGAAGGAGGGCGAAGGCAAGGGTGGCGGGTTCCCGGAGGTCCACGATGTATTCATCGTCATCGGGGGACTCGGCAGCTCTCCCCGCGCCCGAGATCAAGCGCGGCGCCCGAAGTGTTCTCGGTGCGACCCGCCACCACGCACACCTGCCATGGTGTCGACGCCATCACCTACGGCATCGATGACCATCCGGTCTATGTGCCGAACCCGGAAAGATACCGCTTCGTGGTAGACCCGTTGTCCGACAACGTTCGGCTCACAAGGTCTTGATGGGCGGCGGCAAAGCCCCTCAACATCCTCTACTCCGACACCCTCAACTTTGTTGGGGATGGGCGCCCACCTCCAGACCCTCTAACTCCCCCTTTCAGGGCATCGTGCGGGCAAGCGAGCACGGCCTTGGGCAAATCGACCTCCCGTCGTCTTGAGCAGCCAGTCAAACTACCGTAGGAGGTCATCACCTTCCGACGTAGTTGATTTCAGGAACCTATCATGGCATCCTCGGGCGCCCTGCGTACGCAAAAGTTCATGGCGGTCCCGAACTACACGTACCTCCTCCTCAAGATGCGGGCCCCGGTGGCGTCATCACCGTCGGATCCTCCTACGAGCACGTGTTCAAGCGTGACGTAGAGCGTCGAGCACGCCGAGGCCATGGCCGTCTCCCGAGGCTCTCGACTCCAAGCGTCACGCCGGCACCTTGAGCCGTCCAGGTGGGGTGAGAGGGGTCCCATTTGGATCCCTCCACCTCGTCCCGGCAAGGCGGTGAAAATCTGCGACTCCCTCGACCCCAAATAGGAAGGCGTGCTCGTCGACTTTCTCGGCGAACATCGACATCTTCGGCGTGGAGTCCCTCGGATATGCTAGGCATTCCGGGGATGTCGCCGTGCACTCCCTTGATATCCGGGCCGGATCGGGGCCGTGAAAGTGGCGCTGCGCCGATTCGACGAGGAGAAGCGGGGCCATCGGCGAGGAGGTGAACAAGCTTTTGGCGGCCGGGTTCATCAAGGAGGTGTTCCACCACTCGAGTGGTTATCTAATCTGTAATGGTTAGGAAAAGAGTGGGAAATGGAGGATGTGTGTAGACTACATCGGTTTGAATAAAAGCATGTCCAAAAGTTCCCTTTCCTTTACCTCGCATCGATCGGATAGTCGACTCGACCTCGGGGTGTGAGCTTTTATCCTTCCTTGATGCTTACTCGGCTACCATCAAATAAAGATGAAGGAGTCCGACCAGCTTCATAGCGTCCTTCATCACCCCTTTCGGCATGTCTTTGCTACGTGGCGATGCCTTTCGGACTTCGAGGAACGGGTGCCACGTATCGGTGCATGCGGGGGGCCTCTTCGGCGACCACATCGGTGAGGCCGTAGAGGCCTCGTCGGCGACATCATGGTCAAGGCGAAAAAGGCCGATGACCTCATCTCCGACTGAAGGTTGCTTTTTCGATGTCTCACGGCCAAAAAAGCGTCAAGCTCAACCCCCGAAGTGCGTTTTCGGGGTCCCCCGAGGCATGCTCCTTGGGTTCATCGTCTCCAAGCGCGCGGCATCGAGCCCAACCGGAGAAGGTGAACGCGGTGGCGAGCATGGGGCGATCGAGGGGACTGAGAAGGGCGTGCGGCCCAGGTCATGGGCTGCCTTGCGGCCCTCGGCCGCTTCATCTCGCTTTTTCGGCGAAAGGGCTTGCCTATGCCGTCTTCGAGGAAAACCGAGTGCTTCTCTGGACCTCAGAGGCTCGGGGAGGCCCTCGACAAGCTCAAAAGCAGCCCTCACCGGCACCCGATCCTCGTCCGCTTTGCCGAGGGAGAACCTCTCCTCTTGTGCGTCGCCGCAACCACTCGGGTGGTTAGCGGCCATCATCGTCGAGAGCGGGGAAGAGGGCCACACACCGCCGGGTCCGGAGGCCGGTCTACTTCATCGGCGAGGTGTTGTCCGAAACCAAAATCCGCTACCCGCGAATCCGAGCTGCTCTGCGGTGGTGGTCTGGCCAGGCGCAAGCCGGCACACTACTTCGGCGCTCACCCGTGGCGGTGGTTTCTTCCTTCCCAGGAGAAATCCTCCAGAACCGGGAGGTCTCGGGCGGGTCGCCAAGTGGTCCGTCGAGCTCATGGGAGATACCCTCTCCTATGCGCCAAGGAAGGCCATCAAATCCCAAGTCTGGCCGACTTCCTCGCGGAGTGGGCCGGACACCCAGTACCGCCGCCCCGGCCGAGGCGGAGTGTTGGGCGATGTACTTCGACGGGTCCACGATGAAGACCGAGCCGGCGCCCGGCCTCCTCTTCGTCTCCCCCCTCGAGGAACATGTGCGATGCGTGATCCGCCTTTACTTCCCCGGCGTTGAACAACATGGCAGAATATGAAGGTCGCTCCAGCGGGTTAAAAGATCGCCATCGAGCTCGGCGTCAAGTGCCTCGGCGTCAGAGGTGACTCGCAGCTCGTCATCGACCAAGTCATGAAGGACTCAAGCTGCCCACGACCCCAAGATGGGCCAGCGTGCGGCAAGCGGTGCGCGCCTTGGAGGACAAGTTTGGCGGCCTCGAGCTCAACCATGTCGTCCAGAAGGTACAACGAAGCCACCGGCGAACTTCGCAAAAGATCGCCGTGGAAGGGCCCCGGTTCCCAGGGCGTCTTCACAAAAGACCTCCCAGCTCCCTGTCGCTCTCGGAGGGCAGGAAGTGACCTCGGAGGATCATTCGACCCCCCTCGGGGCTGGGAGGCATCCGACATTCCCTCGGCATCCGAGGCCCCTTCGGCTTCGAGGCGTCCTCGGCATCAAATGCGAAAGTCATGGAGGTCGACGGAGGGAACCAGGAGGGGGCGAGCCCAAAGCGGGCGGAGGGGCCATACCTCGGCGGATCATCCGAGGCGTCCTCCCCGAGGACTTTAACCTAGCCAGGTGCGTCGCGAGGAGAGCGAAGTCGCCGTCACGTCGAAGCGAGCTCTACAAGCGAAGCCCCTCGGGAGTCCTACGGCCCGATGCATCACGCGAGGGCGGCCTCGCCCTCGTCCCAAGATCCACGCCGGAGTGTGCGGCCACCACGCCCCCGGTCCCTTGTCGGCGCGCATTCCGGCGGGGTTCTCTTGGCCGACCCCGCGGTCTGCGATGCCACCAAGGTGAGTACGCACCTGCGGTGCGGTGCCGATTACGCTCATCAAACACACCCGCTTGGGCTCGGGCGCTCGGTTCATCCCAATCACATGGCCTTTCGCGTGTGGGGGCTAGGCACAGTGGGGCCCCTCAAGAAGGCACCGGGGGGCTTCACTCATTTGCTCGTCGCCATCGACAAGTTCTCCAAGTAGATCGGCGGCGCCCGTCACCAACATTCGGTCGAGCAGGCG
Organism: Chrysopogon serrulatus; assembly: GCA_015844335.1. Taxonomy (NCBI): domain Eukaryota; kingdom Viridiplantae; phylum Streptophyta; class Magnoliopsida; order Poales; family Poaceae; genus Chrysopogon; species Chrysopogon serrulatus. The sequence goes on along the minus strand of JADLZL010005086.1, from coordinate 134,646 downwards.
GTGCTCTTCTTCACCGACATCATCCACCGTTTGAATCCCAAACTCCATCATCACCGACCACGGCACCCGGTTCACGGGGGGCGAAGTTCGAAACTTCTGCGGCGAGCACGGATACACATCGTGCGGTCACCGTAGCACACCCCCGACGAGCGGGCAAGTGGAGTGGGCCAGCGGGATGATGCTTTGCAGGGCTGAAGCCTCGGATCTTCAACAAAGTCAACAAATTCGGCAAAAGGTGGCTCGAGGGACTCCCTTCGGTTCTCACGGAGCCTTAGGGGCGGCGACAAGCCGAGCCACGGGGTTTACGCCTTTCTTCTGGTATATGGTGCCGAGGCCATGCTGCCCACCGACTTGGAGTTTGGGTCCCCGAGGCTCAAGGCCTACGACGAGGCGCGGAACCAAGTGGCTCGGGAGGACTCATTTGGACATGCTCGAGGAAGCCGGGGACGCAGCCCTTCTACACTCGGCAAGATACCCCGGCGGTCCCTCCGACGCTACCACGACCCGGCGGGTCGGATCCGAGACCTCAAGGAAGGCGACTTGGTGCTTCGCCTCCCGGCGGGACAACAAAGGGCGCCACAAGCTCACGCCGCCACAGGAAGGGCCCTTCATCATCGCCAAAGTACTCAAGCCGGGCACGCGTACAAGCTCGCTAACGAGGCCGGCGAAGTCCTCAACAACGCTTGGAATATTCAACAGCTACGTCGCTTCTACCCTTAAAATCTCCCAAGCCTTGTACATACACTTTGTACCTTTTTGAAAAAACTAAAGACCTTGGGCGTTTTCCCAAGTCACACCACTTTGTCCTCGGAAGGGCTCGGTGAGACTTGGTTTTGACTCTTCAAAACCAAGCCTCCCTCGGGGGGGCTAAAAGGGGGGAACCCCCCCCTGAAAAGCACCCCCCAAAAATTCTTTTCCATTTATTGGCTATTCTTAAGTGAACTCTGCATTCCCGAAGGTCCAGCGTACTTAGTTGAAGGCACGGCCAAAGTTACCCCAAAGCCCGAGGCAGCCGAGCCAGCGAGGCCACCTCGCCCCGGCGCTCACGGTGCCTCCGCTGCAGCCCTCGGCCAAAAGGGGGACTCCGAGCCTCACGGGGGAAGTCGTTCACTACGAAAAGGCAACGGGACCGTGACAATCAACACGGTCCCTACCTTCGGCTAAAGGGATGACTTACGGCTGCAAAGCCTCCCCCGCACAACTAAGTAGCAAGCACCACGGAAGGGAAACATAGAGATAACAAAAAGAACCAGACATAAAAACATAAGGCCTCGGCGGGCTGATTGACACAAAGTGTTTAAGTAAACACAAAGTCAACATAAACTTTTTATCTACATGGGCAACCCAGGCCCAACCCGCGAGGAACTACCGGGGCGTCCGGACCACCAACATCTTGGGGGCGGCGGCCCAGGGGCCTCGGGGCCTCGGGCAGCTGCGTCCTGGCCTCGGCGTCTCAACACCGACATCCCGGCGGACTCGGCGTCACCCGGCTTCCTGGAAACGAGGCGCAAAAGTGGCGCCGGTGCGGCGAGGCCCCACTGCGCTCGGCCTCCTCGGCGAGTTGGGCCGGCTCGCTCACCGTGCCCGGCTCCTCTTGACCCACGATGAGCCCCTCGGCGATCCGAGGGAGGTCGGCCGGTAGTGGGACATGGTCAGTAGCGGGTGTGTGCGTCACGCCCGACTCGAAGAGGCTCGAGCGCGCCAGCGCCTCCACCCGGCTGCGGCACGAGGCCAGCAGCGCCACCAAGCTGCTTTGCCGGCATCCTCCGCCTCCACGGCTGCGCGGCCCCGTGGCCTCACGCAGCGTCAAGGCGTTGAACCCTGCAGCGAGTTGTAGGCGGCTGCGGCGAGAGAGCACTCCTCCCGCTCCGACACCACAGCACAAGCTGCGGCAACTCAAGCGTTAGGACTTCGGGCAACATAAGCCTTGGTATGAAAAAAAAAGCGTCCCGCGGTACTCACCACGCAACCCGGCGGAGGGTCTCCTTTTTACGCCGATCCCACACGCCAGCGCCTCCTTCAGCTCGGAGTACTCCTCAGCCCGGCTGCTTGGCGCTCGGCCTTGGAGGACTCCGGCCGCTCGGGACCGAGGACGATGGCGTCCGCCGAGCGAAGCCTCGGTGACCATTGCCTCCTTCTCCGTCCGGAGTTGGTCGAGGCTCCGGGCGTGGCTTGCTGCGATGTTACGAGCGAGGGTGGCGTCTTCGCGCGCCCGTCGTCACCTCGGTCGCGGCCAGCAAACAAGAAGTCGGACTCCTCGAGCTCGGCGTTCCTCTCCGACACGGTCATCGTCGGTGGCGACCAGCCCCCTTCTGGCGAAGGTGCGTCGCGAACCCGACCGCCGGAGAACCTCCAGACTTCGCCCGGCGTCTGCGCAAGCTCACGCAACATACACCCTCTCTCTAATCAGTCACCCGAGAAGGGGCCCCAAAGGGAATAAGGGCGGAACAATCACTTACCCGAAGCAAGGGGGCGAGCTCCCCAGCACAGCCCCGACACGATGGTCCGGGCGGCCTCCTCATAGCGGTCGACACACTGCGTGGCGTCCAACCAGGGCGTACCTCCTTGGCGTCGTCGGCACGAATGCCCCCTGCTCCTCCGGACCCCGGGGCAGCCGGCTCTCCGATCGGGCAGGCCCCCGGCGTGCACCTCACCCGGGCCAGCGTCGGCCGGGCGAGGGCACCCACGGTGGGGCGCCTCGGGCGTTCGAGCCCTCCTCGGCTCCTGCCCCCGCCGAGGCTGCTTCGCCTCGGTGGCCACGGCTTGTTGAGGAGCGAGGCGCCCCGCCTCGATCATGGCCGCGTCGTGATAGCGACCACGCGGGCTCCTCCACCGTCGCCTCGGGCGACACCCGAGGTCCACCCGGCCGACACGGCCACGATCACCACGTCGTCGTCCTCGTCGTGCGCCTCCGCTCACGGCCACACGATCACCACGTTGTCGTCCTCGTCGTGCGCCTCGGCGAGCGGTGGCGCCCGGCCGGGCCGACCCTCAACCGGTGGCGGCACGGGCGCGCCCTCGGCCTCCGCGGTGGGCGCCAGCGCCGCCGATGCCTCCTCCGCCAAGGGCCGCCCGTGGTTGGCGGCTCCTCGGTGGCCTTCTTCTTCCCCTCGGTCTCGGCCGTTGTGTCAGCGGTGGAGCCGAGGCTTCCCTCCTCCCCGCCTTAGGCGTTTCGGGGGGCAAGGGGGCGCCCGCATCCACCGCGGCTGGCGCTTGAGGCTGCGGATGGGCTAAGGTAAAAATCTGCGAGAAGAAAAAAGTAAGTGCTCGAGACAACGACAAGGTGGGCGTGACTTACCAGCGCACTGAAATTTTGCCGCGGAGCAGGACCCTCCCGGGCGGGATCCCGGCCGCCCGCCCGACGCGCTCTCGAGGGCGCCCGCTGCGGCTCTCCGACACCCCTTGCCGGCGCGGGCAGCTGTGGGGGCAGGACTCCAGCCAGGGAGGAGGCTCGGCGATCTCTTTCCCCCAGCAGTCGCGTCCCCCTCGGGAAAACGCCCAGCGCGGGGGGGCATCGCCCCAGATCCAGCGGCAGCCAGGCCCCCTCCGGCGCCCCTTTCGGGCGCACGCACCGGCACGAGCCACCGCCCGCTCGGGCGCTCAGCGCCACCTCGGGGATCTAGCCCCGGGAGCAGCTCAGCTTCGTCCTCGTCCCCTCCACCTCGTCATCGCCGTTGCCATCAACGTACTACGTAGTGTCCGGCCGTCGTCATCCGGGGGTTGTCCCGCTCACGGCGCCCGATGCAGCCGGGGCGGTCGTCCTTCTCTGGCCTTGCGGGCATTGCTTCCCTTCTTCTTCTTGTCAACCTCTGCTTGCGGTCGCGGTTGGCCTTCTTCGGCCCGATCGGGGGGCTTCAACTTGCTCGGCTTCCACTGCGACCCCGCAACCCACGGGGACCAAGCTGAACATAGGGAGGAAGAAGAAGAAGAGCGAATACACGTCGGAAGAGACTAACGAGCCTTACCGGGCTGATGTGGTTCTCGTCGCGCATCGGAAGTTTGAGCGATTCTGCGAGTGCTCCACCGATCTTTGCTGTCGGCTGAAGACCTCGGCGAAGCCAGGGTCCTCGGCCGCCATCCGGTGCCCACCCGTCGTCGCCGGGCCGCATGTCGTCAGCGCGTGCCGCCCGATGCATGGCGGCGGCACGCGCCGATGAAAGGCAGCGATCACCGCCGAGGCGTCCAGCCCGGCCTTCGCCAAGACCGCCAAGGCGGAGAACACCCTCTAAAGTGGTTTCTCCTTCTCGACGATCAACTCCTTCCGCCACGACGGCGGCTCGGAGGTGAGCACCTTCCCGGTGTAGGCAGGCAAGTGTCCGTCGTCGTTGTGGAGGTAGAACCACTTGCTATGCCAGCCCCGGTTTGAGGTGGCGAGCTTTGCCGGGATGTACTTCCCGTGGTGCTTGGACCGCAGCTGCAACGTGCAGCCGCCGGCCCGGACCGCCAGCCTCTTCCCCTTCTCCGTCTCCTTCTCCTTCCCCTTTTCCTTCTCCGCCCCTGGCGGAGATCTCAGGAATAGGGTGGCTTCAAAGAAGTACAACCACAAATCCCAATGCGCGTCGACACCGAGGAAGCCCTCGCACAGCGCCACGAAGACCGCGGCGTGGGAGACGCAGTTGGGGGCAAGATTGTGGAGCTCCAGGCCGTAGTACTCCAAGAGCGCCCGGAGGAACCGCCCTACCGGCACTCCGAACCCGCGCTCGTGGAACGCCGTGAAGCTCACGACGTACCCCTGTGGAGGCTGCGGGTACTCGTGATCCGCCGGCGGGACGATCCACTCCGGCCGCTGGAAGCTAGTCCGGGTGCAGAGAAGCCCCTTCTCCACCAGCGCCACCAACTCGGCCTCCGTCACGGAGCATGTCTCCCACTCCGCGACGCCGGCGACATCAGCTCTAGGCGCCATCCAGGAAGGCAAGGATGGGCTAGGAGGACAGCGGAAGGCTCCCCTCTCCCGGCGGGCTCGAGAACTCTCTCTCTCGACGGCGGAGAAGGCAAGGGCAAGGGCAAGGAAGGCGTGAAAGGAGGCCAGCAGCCCCTTCTCCCCTTCTTTTACATTAAGTGTGTGGCGGCCCGATGCGCCGCAATCGATTACACACCACGCGCGACCCGGCGCCCGGCACCGCGGCAGCGGCCTGCGGGCTCGGCGCACCGCACACATGTTACGCGGTCACCCGCACAAAAGATCCGGGGCCAGGAGCCAGGGGCCCCTGTCACCACCGCGGCGACGCGGCGAGCTGTGGCGCGCGCATCACATATTTGTAGGGCCCGCGGCCATGCGCGCGCCGCGACAACGGCCGCGGCATGGAAAGTGGGGCTCGCCACCCCCAGCGCTCCGCGCTCCATATCCCCCGCGCTGGAAAGCGGCGCCCACGTCCCCACGGCCCCACGGGCCGGAACGGTGGTTTCCTTCTCCACAAAGGAGCCCCGGCGGCGCCCATTTACGGTCCGTAGGAACGAAAGGCCGCCCATCTCGGGGTTCGGCGGCCGCCCCCAGGGCAACGAGTCGAGGGGCAGCTCGGGCTGCCTCATACGGCCGGCCCCGCGCAAGCGCTGGGGGATCTCGTAGCCGCATCCAAGGCCAAGATGGCAGCCGAGCAGGGATCCCGCGTGGGAGTGCATCGAGCCCCTGGGACTGGCGGACGGGACCCGAGCCCCACCTTCATGTACCGTGCGGCTTTTATGAACCGCGCCTCCGGCCCAGCCAACCCCTAACGAACGGGGCACACGAGCGGTTCACTTGGATCCACCCGTTAACAGCTCACGGACCTAGTCGGTGTTCGACACTCGTCGACGATAGCACGACGAGGTCCAACCCTCCTCCCCGGAAGGGACGCCGAGGTGCGTAAGAAACAACGACCGAGTACCAACCGGCTCCCCCCTCAACGCCGCGAGGGGCGGGGAACTTTCCCCCAACGCGAACCGGCTCGGGGAAAGCGTCCCCGACATTCAACCGAACCCCGGACGAGCCGACGGGCCGGGGACTCGGCGGCACGAATCGTTTCACCACCAAAACGCGCCGACGAGCCCCTCGGACGGGTGCACACACTCCTCCGAGGCCTCGGGGGCTACACCCGGCCCAGTGCGCTCGCCCCCCACCCGGAAAATACGGCTCCCGAGATAACCGTAAGCTACACCGTGTAAACTAGCGCAAGCCCTCGGAGGAGCCCTCCATACTCCTCCGAGGCCTCGGGGGCTACACCCACCGGGTGCGCTTGCGCGCACCCTGCGGAGTGAGACATTTTCAACCAAGATGGCACCGCTCGGCCTCGAGCGAGTGCACCCACTCCTTCGGAGGCTCGGGGGGCTCTTGTCGGGGACCAAAATAAGGCCCCCCTAAAGCAGGCCCAACAAGCGCAAATCTTGGCCCAATAGGCCTCCCAGCGTTCAAATCTACAGGCTCTTGGCTAGCGCACAGGACCAGCGTCTTGCCTCGGCCCGTCCGAGCCCTCTCCTCGAGGGCTCGGATGAGCCTAACTCTCCGTCCCGGCCCGAGCCCCCCCACGGCTGGGGCCTCGGACCGAGCCGACTCTCCGCCCGCCCGAGCCCCCCGGTGGGCAGGCCTCGGACGGGGAACAACTCCGTCCCGCCCGAGCCCCCACCGGGCGGGGCCTCGGGGCGGAACCGATTCTCCGTCCCGCCCGAGCCCCCAGCCCTGACAGGCCTCGAGGCGGGAGCTGGCCTTCCCAAGCCAAGCCCCGACTTGATGTTTAACCACCGCCCGCCTTCCCACCGGTGCTGTCGGATGGCGAGCATGGGGGCCGTCCCGCACGGCTCTCATCCGCGGCCGGATTACGTTATCCTCCACGAGAGGAGGCCATGCCCGCGACTTTGTGGGGGATCTGTGTTGTCTAATCTCCACGGCAGTCAGGTCACCAAGGCTTCCAGTCGGCGGCCGCCATGCCAAGCAGCGGCCACCTAGCGTCATCCTCCGTGCGGGATTCAAGCCGGGCGGGGCCGCCCGATCAAAGCAACAGATCCCACCGGGTTTTTTGAGCCAGGGATGGGCGGCGTCGCCCGATGATGGCGCTCCCCCATTGTCAATCGCGCCATGTGCGACAACGGGCGCCGAGGCCCTCCGAGCCTTGAAACCGGGGGAAGTCAAAGCTACAGCATACTACCAGGACAGATACATCTCCCCCAGCCTCTCCACCGACTTCTACAAGGACATCCGCTTCGTCCATTGTCAGGACAGAGGGGGCCAGCGACTCTCTGCGCAGCCACGACCATGCCTGCGGCGCCCCGGCGCTGCAGTGCCGGCCCCACACCATGGCCCCGGCATAGGGATGACGGCGGACTCCGAGGCCCCGGAGAGGAAGGGAAGACGGCTTCCCACGCACACCAACTCTTTGTAAGCCTCGGCCACCTCCTTGCGGCTATAAAAGGAGAAGGCAGGGGCCCGTAGATGGGACAGACACAAGTCGATATAGGCATACTCAAGCCACTCAACCTTCAGGAGACTTGGGACCAGCTCCCTCTCTCCACCTGCTTGTACACCCCTACCTACAAGCACTTCGGTGCAAGATAATACAAGACATCCTCCCCCGCTGGACGTAGGGCCTTCTATTGCCTGAACCAGTCTAAACCCTTGTGTTCATCTCGCACACCATCCGGACTTGGGAGCACGCACCACAAATTCACTCGTCGGGGCTAGGGCCACCAGTTCTCGCACCGACAAAAAGCATGAACCAAAACAGTGGGGTTCGTGTAGACGCCACCGACCCGAATGGAAACAGACAAATATATTATGGCCGCATAGAGGAGATTTAGGAACTAGACTACGCACCTAATTTTAAAGTCCCTTTGTTTTGGTGCCAATGGGTCAAGAATACCGGAGGCGGGGTAACAGTTGACAAAGACTATAGAATGACAACAGTGGACCTCAACAATGTTGTTTACAAAGGTGAACCATTTGTCCTTGCTGCTGATGTGAATCAGGTGTTCTATGTGAAAGACATGTCTACAAAACAAAAGAGAGGAAAAAATGATAACAAATCAACGAATGAGCCAAAACGCCATATAGTTCTCTTAGGAAAAAGAAATATTGTGGGAATTGAGGACAAGTCGGATATTTTAGAAGATTATGAAAGGGATGACCGAATCATGCCTTTCAATGTGACCAAAGATCCGAGCATCATGATAAATGCTGAGGACACTCCATGGTTACGTCAAGATCATGACCAAGGAACATACGTCAAAAAAGAAGATCACTACTGTGCCCGCCTAATAAATAGAGTGTATTAGAGTATGTGTATATGACAATTGTAACATAAGATGTTTATATTAGTTGTCCTTATTTTATATCATTTCAAATATTGACATGACATGTGGGATGGAAAGATTTTATATTTAAGTTTGCTATTATAAGGGATGAAAAGATTTTATGTTCTCAAATTTATTATAAAAAGCAATTAGACAAAAAAGAAATAGAACTATTATTTTTTAACAAATTAATACCTAATATTTTATGTACTATGCAATTAACAAAATTAATCTAATTATTATAAGCATAAATAAATAAGAAAAAAAACTTTAAAAAATAATCCGATATAATGGTGAATATCACGTATATCATGAATTTAGAGATAAATAATGATAAATGACTTGAAGTATTTGTTGCTAAGCATGTGCATAGTAAGAACTTATGGGAGATTTTATGTTCCCAATTTTCCAAATAAGTAATTACACAAAAGAAAATAGAACTGTTAGTTTTTAAGAAATTAATATCCATTCTTTTATTTAATATGCATTCAACAAAAATAATCTATTTAGAAATAGCATAGATAAACAACATTATTGTAATGTAAACAGTAGGGTTGAAAAAATAATTCGATTTGATGGTGAATATCACGTATATCACGATTTTGAAGATAAATAGTGATACATGAACAAAATTTACGTTAAAAAATGCAAAAATAAATTTCCTATTGAAAACATCTACTTTTAAGTTTTTTAATTAAGTCAAACATTTTTGCATCAACAAAATACTAATTGTTTTTTATTTATGTTTGAAATTATAAGGTGAGAAAATAATTTATGTTCAAAAAATTTCTACACCGCAATTCGGCAAAATGAAATGCAACTGTTATTTTTAAAAAAAATTATACCTAGTATTTAATTTACTAGACAATAAACAAGATTTATCATATTTATTATAGGTTATTAAAAAGAAAAAATAAAAGGTAACTACCAACAATTTAGAGATTTAGGGCAAAACCTTTAGTCCCGGTCTTAAGACCAACCGGGACTAAAGACCCTTTAGCCCCTGGCCTCTCCATCAACCAGGACTAAAGGTGGCACCTTTAGTCCCGGTCCTATCCACCAACCGGGACTAAAAGGTCTTTAGTCCCAAGTCAGTAGTTACCAAGGGACTAAAAGTCCCGGCGGGTACTAAACCACGCTTTGCCCTTCTTCTTCCTCTCAGCCATCGATCGACGTCGCCCCGCCGCTGTCCTCGAGCTAACCCTAGCCGTCGCCCGTCGCCCTCCCTCCCGTTGCCTCGCCGTCCTCTCGAGCCCCCGCCGCTCCTTCCTCCCACACCGGCGTCGACCCGGCCATCTCCATCGCGTACAACGCCGTCCTCGGATAGGGCGGTAGCCGGCCCTACTCCCGCCCGTCGTTGGCCCGTGCGCGCCCTTTATCCTCATCGGCCCGCCCACGAGCGCGCCCCCTACGTCCTCTCGGCCGCCCGCGAGCTGCGCCCGGCGTCCTCAGCCCGCCCCGAGCCGGGCCCCGCCGTCCTCCTTGGCCCCCCCGGCCGCGCCTGCACTTCATCTCCGGGGGAGCGGGGAGCGGCGCGCCCGCCGCGCTTTTTCCGGCCCGGCCCGCGAGGAGCAGCGCCGCGCAACTTTCTTCTCCGGCGGGAGCCGGGAGCCGCGCCGCCGCTGCGTCGTCGTCTTCTCCGGCCAGCGCCGCTGCGTTCTTCTCCGGCCCGCACGCCGCCGAGCCAGCAGAGAAGCCGCGCCTTCTCCGGCGAGCACGCTTGACGGTGAGCGCCGCCACGCGAAGCGGCGAGGACTACATATAATGCTTTGTTGTGTGTTGTGCTTGGCGTCGGCCATCGAGTCGATCGTGTTTGTGTTGTCTTGTCGGCCATCGAGCCGAGGGTTTGTTTTGTGCGAGTCGGCCATCGAGCCGGGGACGATGCATGTATGTGTGTTGTGGCCGGCCATCGAGCCGAGAGGAACTCCATGCCCAATTTGGCGAGACGAAGAGAGGACGTACACACGATCAATGATATTCGTGCGAAAAATCGAAACAATTTGTTTTATTCAAAACCCTAACGACGTTCTAACGACCGAACGAACAAAGATACGCCCTAGCGGCGACCAGATGAACAAAGGCACGACCTAGCGATGATCTAGCGGCGACTCGGCGAACCAAGGCACGAACTAGCGATGACCTAATACGACCTAGCGGCGAACCAAGGCACGACCTAGCGACGAACCAAGGCACAACCTAGCGGCGACCAAATAATTATAATATAATTAACTTTATTAATGGTTGCTTATAATATAATTATGTTTATTAATAACTTTGACATCGGATTACAAGTATAACTAATAATATAATTAACTTTCTGCATTCTCAATTACTAGCGGCGACGACCGGACGACCTAGCAACTTTATTAGTAACTTTATTATGTAATATATTAATAAAGTCTTGTAATATTAATAGTACTTATTAATAAAGTATTCTAATATTAATGGTACTTATTAATAAAGTCTTCTAATATTAATGGTATTTATTAATGAAGTCTTCTAATATTTAATATCTAGTAACTTTATTATGTAACTTTGTGTGAAGTAACTTTATTAATGGTACTTTTATTTAACTTTATTAACTTTCTCATGTCATGTGACTTTATTATGTAACTTTATGTCAAGTAACTTTATTAATAGTACTTTTATTTAACTTTATTAACTTTCTCATGTCATGTGACTTTATTATGTAACTTTATGTGAAGTAACTTTATTAATGGTACTTTTATTTAACTTTATTAACTTTCTCATGTCATGTGACTTTATTATGTAACTTTATGTCAAGTAACTTTATTAATAGTACTTTTATTTAACTTTATTAACTTTCTCATGTCATGTGACTTTATTATGTAACTTTATGTGAAGTAACTTTATTAATGCTACTTTTATTTAACTTTATTAACTTTCTCATGTCATGTGACTTTATTATGTAACTTTATGTCAAGTAACTTTATTAATAGTACTTTTATTTAACTTTATTAACTTTCTCATGTCATGTGACTTTATTATGTAACTTTATGTCAAGTAACTTTATTAATAGTACTTTTATTTAACTTTATTAACTTTCTCATGTCATGTGACTTTATTATGTAACTTTATGTGAAGTTACTTTATTAATGGTACTTTTATTTAACTTTATTAACTTTCTTGTGGCGCTACATGACAAATTGAATTCTAACATTTTTAATTAACAACTTTTGCAGAAATGGCCGATCCGAATGATAACATGGATGAGGCAATGATGGACATAATCAACAAATGAACCAAAATCCCCAAGTCTAAGGTGATGACAAAGGAACAAATAGATGATGGAAGTCGGTATTTCGCCGATTATGAAGAACTTGTAGGAGACAATCCTGATGAGGTCTATCTATAATCTAGTCTATATGTATATATATGAAATTAAAAAAAGAATGGCTTTTGTATTAATATATTTATACTTGTTTGTGTAGCCCTCGGATCGGCGACAACTACCGGGAGTAGTAGAAAAGTGCGAGGCCCGAAGAAGCCGTTGGAGGGTCGGTACATTCTGTCAGAATTCAACGAGGGTACAGGCCAAGTACTTGGAGAACATTCAAAGAAATTTGTTGCGCACTGTGGATACCTAGTAAGGGACAGGCTCCCGATCAGTGCTCGAGAATGGAGGCAATGGAAAGATAACCCTACTATTAGTTATGTCTCAGATCATGATAAGGAATTGCTATGGCTAGATATCCTTCAACATTTCACGCTCGATACACAGGATGAAGCTTTGAAGGAGAAGGTTCAAATCTGGGCTATGCAGAAGATGGCCAAACAATTTCAGGCTTGGAAGAAGAAACTCCACAAGACTTTTGTTACAAATAATCGGACACCGGATTTCACCAACAAGGCCTACGTCAAGTTGAGGCCTTTTTGGGATGAGTTCGTATAGTTTAAGAACTCAGATGAGGGTCAGGCACGGATGATCCGTAATCAGGAAAATGCTAGACACAAGCAATACCACCATCACTTTGGTTCAGGTGGCTACCGGACTGCTATTTCCAAGTGGGAGAAGCTGGAACAGGAGATTGTTGACAAGGGGATGGAACCAGAATCACTGCACTGGCCTGAGCGCGCCAAGTGTTGGTTCTTCGGTCATGGGGGAACCTTGGATCTAGAGACCGGAAAGGTAGTGTACGGTGAGAAGCTACAGAGAGTGGGACAGAGAATGGCCTATGCCCGAGGATTAGTTGAAAGTGGCGCCTGGCAGCCAAATAGAGAGAAGGATGAGCTGACATACGCCCTGTAGACTGCTGAACACGGTGGGCGAACAAGAGGCTATGGGGAGATATCGTGGGAGCACGGCTTCCCTCAAGATAGACCCACTTATAGAAGCCGCCAAAGAAAGAAGGAAGAGGAGGCAGAGCGATTGCGTAGGTTGGAGGCAATGGTGATGGAGTCACGCGAAGCGGCTCGTGAAGCGATACAGTGAGAGAAAGCACTTGAAGAGAGAATGAACGAGGAAATCAAAAGGTAAGCGCAGGAAGCAGTAAGTTCTATGCAAAGGCAAACTGCATCAGAGCTTGGAGTCAACATTAGCCCCCCCGGTCAGTTGAAAAGCAGTTGCGCTTCCACGGAGGTGCCAACTATTCAAGATGACATGGGGCTGCGCTTTCCAGTGGATGACGTCACTGAAGCTAAGACAACATGTGAGCTGCATATTCCACAGGGGGCTACCACAGTCATTGTTGCTGTAGGTGTTGTAACTCATATCGACCTTACAAAGACACCAAGAATCCGTGGGGTGAAAGTTCTAGCTGGATATGCTAGCGTGTCAGTGGATAGAGTTATCAAAGGCTTCGAAAATGTGCAGCTTGAGATAGGAGGTAATGGGGAGAAGACTCTAGGACAAGCAGAGAAGGCTTTTATTTGTTGGCGCAAGCACTACATCATTATTCCTGGGGCATCACCTAGTAGTCTACCACCACCTCCTCGTCATGAACCTAACCCTAGGTGCGGATGAAACTTGACGATACATTTATTCACTAACTTTATTTTGTATTCCCTTAGTTAGCGGTTTACTCATATACCTCTTTGGTTTCACAGGTGGTCACCAACATGTCATAGTGCTACGGGTGATGACGAGGCAGTGCAAGACACGGCTGCATCGCCTCGGGCTGCAACACCACCACCTCGGGCTCCAACCCCGCTACCTTGGGCTGCAACACCACCACCTCGGGCTCCAACCCCGCTACCTCGGGCTCCAACGCCGCCTCCTCGGGCTCCAACCCCGCCACCTCGGGCTCAAACGCCACCTCCTCGGGCTCAAACGCCGCCTCCTCGGGCTCCAACACCGACACCGGCTGCCCCTTCGCCTCCACGTCGGGCTCCAACCCCCTCACCGGCCGCTCCATCACCTCCACACGTGGCTCCAGCGCCAAAACCGGTGGACCCACCATTGAAGAAGAGGCCGGCCACACGATCAAATGTGTCGGCCGCCCCGCCGCCAAAAAAGAAAGCCTCTGAAAAGAAACAACCCATCATTCCAAAGAAGCTGTCCTATGAGAAGACTGCTGCAGAAATAGATGCTTCGGTAAAGTCAAATATGGACAGTTTCTTCAAGAGACTTTAGGATGAAAGAGAATCTAAGCGAAACCCTGAGAAGCCCTACCTCTTACTAAAGCCAGAACATCTACGGCAAAGGGTTGAGGCTCAACAAAAAAAAGAGGCGTCATGCTCGAAAAAGAATCATCATCTTTATCCGACTATGATCGCACTCTAACCAAATCCCTAGAAGAAGAAAAAAAGAAAAAAAGAGAAAAGAGCACGCAAGGGTGTAGCATAGCTCGGGGAACAATCAAAGCAATCGGTGCCCCCGCTAGTTGTTGGGAATGAATATGGTTCAAACATCGACGTGCTAGACCAAAGAGATACCTCCGTGTTTGAACTATGAGGATCTTAAAATTTTTTTTTTGGACACCGGTCTTACCTTATCCCAAATGATAGCTGGGGAAGCAATTGAAAGTGCAAAAGAAATTGATCATTATCGGAAGATATATGAATATGGCAAGAGTCCTGTTTCAACCCCTGCGGCCCTCAAGAAACTTGGCACGCAGATGTACTTGCTAAACAAGTGGTACCTCGATGCGTGTGGCAGAAGAGCAGATGACTATATTTGCGTCTGAATTAGAAACTATCATTACTTCCGTGGTGATGATGTTATTTATGTTCAATTTAATGAGCTACACCAGCTATGCCACATAGACGCTCTGGACAAAGCTCTAATCACCGCTTACGTACGTAAGTAATTCTTTTTTTAATAATGTCACTATAGCTTATCATGTATATATATAACTAATTACGAAAACCGGCTATACATATGCGTAAAACATGATGAGGGACTTGAGCTAGAAATGACAAGGAGATTGGATTTGTAGATTCTTATATTGTATTGAAAGACCCCAAGACTCCGTATGCCTTATGGAGAGTTCAAACGGAGAGAAATCTGCGGAAGTACTTGATCAATTAAAATGATAAAAGATATATACTCTTTCCCTATAACTTTAAGTAAGTATCGTTATCATGTGTACATTCTATTAAACCAATTAATCAGTCAAGATGAAGATATATAATTATTTTACCTCCAAACAAATGCAGTTTTCATTGGATACTAATTGTGATTGATATCTGGCAATGTCATTTGCAAATCTATGACTCGTTGAGAAAACCACTGGAAGATTAATTTCAGCTCTTTAACTTCGGTAATAGATAATTAATAATGATAAACTTTATTGCTAGGGTTTGGGCTGGGTTCGTGCGTAAAACACCATCCGCATTTGAAAGCGCCACTTTTAAAGCCTATCCTATTTCGATTATTCTACGCCACCACCGGGCAAAAAATTTGTGTGGCTACTATGTCTGAATTTCTGACGGTCTATGAAAAAAGAACAAATCTTGAGCACGCAAATTAAAAAGTATGTAACATGTATATATAATAAGTTCATTTCATTTATTTGTTGCTATTTAATAAATCTTATTCATACCTCTAACTCTTTAATGTCTACTGAAGGAGACATGGTTGAGGCGAAGGTGTTGGATGAAGTCCGCCTAAAAAGGAATTCGAGAGACAATCGCAGGGGTTTCTTAACGACCAAGTCCTGAATCCCGCCGGGCGAGTACTACTTCAACCCCGATGAGCCAATGAAACCAAACCAAGATGATCATTTGTACGAAGCTTGAGTGGCGGAGAACAATTAAGTTGTTAATACTTTATCCGTGATGGATATGTGTAAATATTATATTATAGACCTATAGACATGTATAATATATAAATAGTGTTATATAGTATATTTATATGTAATGCTATCAATTATATAAATTATAGGTGCTTGGCGTCTACATAAACAAGCAAATAACAATACGCATTCGAAAATAATAATAATAATATAATTGTAAACCAGAAATAGAAAATCAAAAGAAAAGAAAAAAGAAAAAGAAAAGGAAAAAAGGAAAAACTTTTAGTCCCGGTTGGTAACACCAACCGGACTAAAAGATGCGGCCAGTGGCGCACCACAAGACACCCCTTTAGTCCCGGTTGGTGTTACCAACCGGGACTAAAATGGACCTTTAGTCCCTAGTCCAGTCGCGGAACCGGGACTAAAGGTGGGACATTTAGTCCCGAAACCTTAGTCCCGGCTCCGCAGTCGGGACTAAAGGCCGTTTAGGCCCGGGGCTAAAGCTCATTTCTGTAGTAGTGTGAATTGTCTTATTTGAAATAATTTGATTCATTTGTACGGTTTAACAAATATTTAAGTTCTAATTACAGTGGTGTGATATGAACGATATAGGGATTGCAGTTTATAATACAGACAAAAACACTAAATTCTTTTATACAAAGCATGTATTTACATGAAGCGTATTAGCATCTGAAACCAGGGTCTGCATGCCGGGTAGGAACAGAGGGAGTATTAGTAACTAAAGCTTATCACAACTGTAGAAAAGATAAGAAAATATTTGTATAAGTATTTTTTATGTATACAAATTAAAGATCATGCATGCCACTATACTGTTTTCCCTCCATATCCTAGAAAGATGGCACCTATTGTTTCGTAAGGGGCCAGTTGCTGTAAGTTCGATTAAGTTTATGAACAGTAGTATCAACATTTATTTTTCTAAGTAGGTGAACTATGAAACATATAACATGACTAATCTAATGATATTTATTTCATGTCATGAATGTTATTTCTTTTTGTATGGATTTGGCCAAATTTCAAATTTGTTGACTTCTTAGAAAACAAGATGTCCACTCTTTTGAGGCAAATTATAAAGTAAAAGAGGACACAAACAAATTTAAAGATTTACGCGTACCAATGAAAATATCAATAATGATAAATTATATATAATATATAGTTCAGAATTTCTATTTTATTGTTTAGAAAAGTTGCAAGCTATCCGTATCTGGTAAAATTAAATAAAAAGAACCGAAAGCCAGATGATAAATCTGTAGCTAAACAGGCTACACGCAGTAAGCCACCAGGCTCCCCACAATTTCTGGAAATCAAAGATCCTCGAGGCACACGGACGGGCCTAATCTGCAAAGAAAATAAAACAGAAATTCAGTCAACGCAATGGAATTAGCATAGGAAATTGTGAACACAAGGTTCATACTTGTGGTTCAGTTGTGATGATGAGTGATTGATTCAACTACTAGCATCTCGGATGGGGTGCTATTGATGGTGGTAAAAGCCACGAGTTCCACATGTGCCTTGGCTTGTGTTGTGCAGGTGTCGAGCATGGAGGCGGTGGCCGACGGCGAGGTGAAGGTCAAGTGATGGCGGGCCGTGCCGAATGGACCGGGAGCGGTGAAAGGGCGGACGCATCGAGACTTGGACTGAGGGACCCGGAATCGCCGTGCGGGATCGCGTTGCTGGCACTTGGCTTCGACAAGTGCAAGGATATGGGCCGGTTTATTGGTTTGGGCCTCAAAACCAACGGTGGAGGGTTTCAGTGGTTTGGGCCTCAAAACCACCTGACGGGTTTCTGGGTTGAGCCTCAAAACCCTGGCGGAGGTCCCGAGGCGGACGGACGGCACGTGGCGGCATCGGAGAGTTCGCGTCGAGGCGGCTACCGGTGAGAAGGCGGTGGCCGTCGGATCAAGAATTGCATCGAGTCGGTTCGAGTTGGACCGCAATGTCCCTAGGGCTAGGCGGCTCAGAGTTGTATCAGGGGCAAAAACTAGAAAATGAAATAAGCCCGGTCGATAAGTAAGGTGGAGGGAGCCCCATCTCCCTCACCTCTCCTATTTACATTTTCTCATTTAGGGTTTTCTTCCTCTAGTTGCTTGTGAGTGAGAGAGAGGTCCACTAATCCTTCATTAGTGTAATCAAACTCGTGTGAAGGGAATGGAGGTCCCGAATCCTCCATGTTTCCTCGTGGAGTCAGATCATTGAGTTGTTTGCATTGATTCGTATTTTGTTCTTCGTGTTCTTCGTTTTCCCCTCTCTCCCTTCTTCGCGTTCTTAGTGATTTCTCGGGCTGTGATCCATCTCTTTGCGAACCACTTGTTTCTACTTGATCATGGTCGTGGGTTGATCCTTTCCACTGAAGGATTTCATCTGAATCCTCACGAATCCACAGATCGGGTAGAATCAAGAATTTTGGGGAAAACTTGACCTAGAACTGAATTTCGTCGATTTCCGGAGTTGCAGTGAGTTTGGGGTTGTGATCTTCATGGATTAGTCTTAGAACTACCTTGTGAACCCCTCTGCAAAATCTCAGGTCGATCCGAGTTGATTTGATTGAGTTTTGGCTTTGGAATCGAAATTTCCAGGGTTCTGTCCGTAAATACCGGACAAGTCCGGTATGCAAATCGGACACGTCCGGTAGACTTAAATTTGGAATTTTGAGCTGAAATTTTGTGGAGACCTTCTTCTGTGTGTTTAGTTTCTAGGGTTAAAATTTCACGATTTTTGGACATCGTTTGATTGGGTTTTCCATTTTTCTTCCAAAGTCGCTCTGTGCTGAAACTGGGGTCCGGTGCATACCGGACGCGTCCAGTATGAGGTCCGGTATGACCTGAGTGTGTCCGGTCCGAAGCCGTGAATACCGGACTCGTCCGGTATGAGGTCCGGTATGAGGGTCTGAAGGCTGTTTCGCTGAGTTATTCGTTTCTTGATCGTTCGAGCTCCGATTTGACTTCCGTTTGTTGCGTTGGGTTCGTAGCATCACGTGCTTCGTATCCAAGTACTCTTGTCACAAGTTGGCTTGAGTATTTCGGATTGGCCACTCTCTCCTTCTCTTTAGGAATTGAGTGCGTCACTTTTGGAGTTTCGTCGAGCACTCGTCTCCGATCTTCCTCGGTTGATCCGCTGTACTTCTTGGACATCTCCAAGGGTATCCACCTACCTGTTAGGTCGTGATCTTACCGCTCGCTTGTGGTTTTGCTCTTGGGGTTTGATTTTGGGACAGCGGTCGAAAGTTTCGAAAGAAATTTAAGGCTCCCATTCACCCCCCCCCCTCCTCTGGTCGCCGTTTTCGGTCCTTCAGAAATCAAATTCTCCCGTTGCATCGGTCATTCTCAATGAGGTTCACTCCGATGTGTTATGCAGTACTGCATGTGATATGATAATTTTTTTAACGAAGTTTTATTGAAACTGTACCTGGATTCTGACGAGCCAACATTATGCCCTTCAAGTTGAGGAGACTGCTGCCAATATTATAATAATGTGAGAGAATGCGATAGCGTTGAGAGATTGCAAGAACCAACAGGCGTGAGTATGAGGCGCTGCAACAAAAACAAGGACCAGCCTGCTTGTACGTACAGGAACTATATATACAACCATGTTATGGATGCTTTTCTTTACCGTACAGAAGGGTACATGGACAAGTAAGGAATGGTGCTGCATTATTGCCTTTTGACAAAGCTGACATATATGCCATCTTATGGTGCGATGACGCAGGCCACAAGCAAAGAAACAGAGGAGGACACTACTTTTCACCTCATGAGTCAGGATATGAAGGTAAAGAAACGCTTAAAAAAAGACAGTGAAAGCAAGTTAATCAAGGGACCTTAAAAGGTGCCATGGGATGGATGCTGGGCAAGGGAAATGTTAGTGAATTGCTAGTTTGCTACATATACCGCTCCCTCCATCTGCTCTGTTCATCATCAAAACACAAACTCTTTTTGTTTGCTGAGCTCTTCTTTCATGTAGGGGCTTTGGCTCCTCCAGTTTCTTCCAAAAAAAGAAAAAAAAAACGAAGACAATAAGAACTCGCAGCGACTGCCGTTGGTTCCCATGTGACATAGCTATGCAACTCCAGCAGTACTGTACCACATCCGGCAACAGAGGAGGCAGCGGCATCTGGGTCTGATGGGCCACTCAAGAAGCAGTCCAGCCGGCGCAGGAAGTTGAACTTGCGAGTGAATGTCTTGTAATAGATGTAGTACAAGTATTCAGAGCTGTGGTGAGAAGAGGGCACGAATTAAACTTTTAACAAACTCCTGCCTGCTAAGAACAGACCCTGCTAAGAACAGACCTAAGTTCTGAACTGTACCCCTTTCCTGTTTCCGTTCCTAAGAACCGATTCCTGTGATGCGGTGCTAACACTCCTCCAAGCTGTTCCGTACGTTACGGCGAGTGGAGGTGTGTCATGCGGCCGCGGAACATCCAATTCCATTCCATGACGACCACGGACGGGCCCCTTGTAGGTACGTAACCACTAACCAGCTGTCTCGTGGGAGCCTCAAGCCGTCGATCCGTCGTTGCATCAGGCAGAAGCAAAAACTCAACAGGATTCATCACTGCCAATGTGATCCTGTTGATCACCTCACCGTAACCGCTGGCCAGAAACTTTTCTTGATGCAGCTTTACTGCAACTACTTGGTTCTGAATAAGACTCTGTTCTCAACTACGGGCAACATATATAAAAACTAGATCCAGTGGTTGTCATTCATTCTGCAGTGATTGAATTTTTTATGTGTTCATAAAAACATCCTGATGGAAATGAATTATGCACAGCCCTAGCAGAAACTGAATGCCAACTCTTTGCTTATCTAATGTTCCCCCTGTTTTTGTGTACGCTCACAAGTCACAACTGACATGAAGGACATTTGAATTGGACACTTAGCTTTCAATATGCTAGTAGGCCTAACCACCTTCTATAGTTGTTAGTCAAATAACAGATATTTACCAAGCCACAAGCACAGGAGCAGAGGAGGGACCTCTTCAGTCAGAGTATATAGGAAAGATACTGAAACAAAAACCATGCATGTGTGAAATTGAATTATGAATAGGTAAAATGACATGGATATGAAAGCAATCTTAATTAAGGGACCTTAAAAGGCTCTATGGTCTGGATGCAGGGAAGGTTTGAACGGCAGACTGGAGTGCAAGGGATGGACAACAATTGCTTTCACTTTGTAACCCAATCCCTAAAAAAAAAAAACAGTGTGAACATATATACCACACTAAATATTTGGTGGGAAACCTTAGCCATTTGCCATATCTCCTTCGATCTGCTCATCACGAAGTCCTGAACTCCCAAGCAACGCAGCTACGTACCCTCTGCATGCTATGCTTCATCAGCCGCCACCACCTCCAACGAGCATCTCCCTCCATCGTCAACCGAGCTTGACTCCGTGCATTCTCGTGCTTGCTGAAGGGGGAAGCCGACTAGCTAGTTCTGACGAGGGTGGTAGAGGTCAAGGGCCAAGGCAGTGGCAAGGCAAGGCTTGCGGTGCGTGGTGGTCCAGCAGCTCCTCCTTACAGACTTACAACCGTTGTTGTGCTGCTCCGTTCTCCGTAGGCAGAGGCGCGTGAACGGCAGAAGGACAGGTTCAAGACAACTCTGTGTTGTCAACTACGGGCAACACTGATCAAATTTAATCTAGATTAGCAATGGAAATCATCACGTCTTCAGAGAACTCGTCCTGAAGAAAAGGAGTAAAGCACAACCCCTGTTTTCTGCTTATCTAATTCTCCCCCCGTTTTTTGTGTACGCATGTAATGTACAGATGTCAGAAGAGACATGAAGGGCATTGCAATTTGTACACATAGTGCGTGCTGTGACATGCGGCCAAAATACATGTTACTACATCATGCACTGATCGGCTGTCTGTCACTGGTTGAATTCAGTTGTGATTGTGACGTTACACGGTCTAATTAACAAGCATACTCTGTTGTGCCCCTGACTAGCTAATAGTGTAGTTCAATTCAATGAGCTCACGGGATCCCAACTGTTAGACCATGGTAGCGTTCCCAACCAATCAAAAAGAGTGCAGCTGAGAAAATAATACTAGACACCTCAGGAGAAATTAATGAACTCAGAACACAAACAAAATATGAGAACAGAGCACATTAATTAACAACTGCAAATTACAAAGAGTTCGAGTTCGTTCTCAGCACACCAATCCATGTTCCACACATATATAGTCTGGTTTTGTGTGGCAATCTGAAATTGCCAATTATTATCACACATACGAAACCCAAACAGACCCAGCAAACCAGCACAAACATGTCTGTGCCTTGTGTATTTGACAGACATTATTACAAGGAGAAACAGAACACACTCAGACACAAAGCAGGAAACAAGTCGCAGAGATGAACATAATTAATGGAGACGGCACCTTAGTGTGTGGATATGAAAAGAAGCTCACCTAGGGTAGCTTCGGATGGTGTGTGTCTTGCGCGACACAAACTCCGGTGGCGACACATGCAGGTAGTAGTCACTCTGCTCTGGCAGCTGCATCTGCAGGTTGTCCCACCACTCACGTTCGCCACTCACCTCCACTTTTGACTTGGGAAGTTTCGTCTTCAGGAGTGGGAGACGGTGGAAGGATTGGCAGCCCCGGACAAAAAGCTTCTCCCAATTTGGTGCTTCAAACTGAAACGTGGGATCGTCATGGATGCCCAGCAGTTGCGGAGGCTCCTGGAGGTAGATCTTTTTGATGTTTGGGAGTGGAGAAGGTGCTATGCTGTAAGAAAATTGTGTGTAGAAAACTGTCTTGAGGTTGGAGCAGAAGAGAATGACCAGTGTCTCCAGCGCAGGTAATGATAAACTACATGGGAACATTTTCTCCAGCCGTGGGCAGTGCTCCAGGTGAATGTGCTTGAGTAGTTTCAGAGTAATCAACCTAGAATGTGACAGAATACTAGGCTCCACCAAACTTAGTAGGTTGTTTAGATCGAAGACCTGCAGTATCTGTAAGTTAGGTAAAGCCTCTGAGCCATATGACTCCATTAAAATACTACTGCCATTTGATGGCAGTGCTGGAGCTGGCATTCTTGTAGCTCAATGAGATTGTAATTGAGGTCTGTGAGGCATTTGATAAAATTATCATCTGTAATAAATATTGATTTTGTCACAGAGAGAATATCCCTTAAACCATTTGGGTACTCATTCACTATTGATATCTCAACATGACGTTGCTTTGGCTGAAGCTTCATCATGGGCGCAATGCTAGCGGCCTCAGAATACTGGACATCACCATATGGTGAATGCCTCTGCATCTTGGTGCGTAGCTCAACTTCATTGTCCCATGGTCCCTTGCCTTTTAGACTGGATGGTTTAACTTGTACAGTGAATGACTGAAGAAACCGTTCTTCATTGACTAACTTGTTTGCAGCATCTTTGTTGAAGCTATGGAACACTCTGGGGTCATTTACTTTGATATGAGCTGTGTTGATAGTATCCACTTTATGCGGATTTTCATCTCCGTAAGCTGATTTCTGCTCGCAAAACATCTCCGGAATTTGATTATCATCATTTGCATAGTGAACCAAATAGAAAACCTTAGGAAACCGAACCAAAAGATGCCATGGAAATCTCATGGAACAAGGTACACCAAGAAGGAGCAACATGTTGAGGTGTGGCAGATTTGAAAGGCTATGAGGGACCTCCTCAATAGCAGTTCCAAAAAGATCAACAGCCTCCAATGTTGTAAGGTTATCACAAAAGTTCACAGATTTGAGCTTGCTGCACCCACGCAAGGACAAGCACCTAACCCATGGTCCAGAGAGTGAGAAGGTTCTCAAATTAGGGTGCCCAAGGATATTGATTTCTTCCAATGCTTTCCATGTTTGTATATAAAGATTTTCTAAGAATGATGGTAGTTCTCTGATAATCTCAAGTGTTAACCTAATGCAGTTAGAGATATGTAGCTCTTTGAGGCATTTGGTTTTAGAGAACGATGACGGGAGTGAACTCAGGCTAATGCAGTTATTAAGATGTAGCACTTCAAGGCTGTTGGCTTCAGACAAGGTCTTTAGGAGTGACATCAGTAGTACATTACTGATAAGCTTGAGTGTATGGAGGCTTTGCATTTCTTTGAACATGTGCTCTGGAAAAGAGGTAATTTGTGTCCCCTCCACATGAAGAACCAATAGATTTGACAGGTGAGCCATGGAAGGAGGTAAGTCTCTGAGATTGGTGCAGTTACTGAAAATGAGCTCCTCGAGGTTTGACATTTCACAGAATAATTCAGAAGGCAGGGTGGTGAACTTCAAGCCTGATAGGTCAAGGTAGTGCAGGTTGCTCTTGTTACTACCATCTTGTTGTGTTATCTCAACCAAGGGAACTCCATTCATGTCGAGGACTTGAAGGTTTTCGAGATGAGCAAGTGGTGATGATGCTTCTTTGTCAAAAGTGGATGCTGGACGAGACAAGGTCTCTAGCTGAGTGCAACCTCTAAGTGAGAGCATGTAGAGATTCAGTAGATTGGAAAATGATGGAGGAAGTGAATCTATAGGGGTGTAGGACAAATCAAGGATATGGAGGTGTGGGGTGAGCAGTTTATCAAAATGAAATGCTGATATATCTGAACAACCTCTCAAAATAAGGGTTGTCATCATTGTATCTCCTCTAGTTTTCCTCGGGTGCCAATTCCAGCTTATATGCCTGCCATCATCATTCATAAATGAGACCCATCTTAGTTGGTTGCTCTTCTTCAGATAAGTATCGAGATCATCTTGATTGAGCCGTGGGACATGGTTTGCTAACTTTGAGACACCATTGTTGTCATCCTGGTTGGATGACACAGTAGTAGGTTCTTCAGATGAAGTGGTTGTTGTTGAGGGAGAAACAGAGTAGACTGGCAGTAGTGAATAGTCCTGCAAGGCTTGCATCACGACCTTCCCAGCTTCATATGCAGACCTGAAGTAGTTTCTCTGTTTTTTGCCGGTGGCTGGTGGTGTATTGGTGAATATTGCTGTTGAGAAAATTAGGTCCTCAGCCACCCAGCAACGAACGAGCTCATCAGATGTAACAGAGGAAATGTCATGTCCAACAACTCCTTCTTGCTGGGGATGGTATAGGACACTGTAGTGTAGGCATTGCTGAGCTGCGCAGAGCCAAAACTCCTTGTCTCCTTTGTCCTGGAGTGCGATATGAATGGATCTAGCTGCATCCCATATGGCCTCTTTGATCAACATAACCCAATCTGTGGTATGGAGATCATGAAAAGACAGGGCATAGTAATACTCTTGACTTAAATTAAACCAATTGCGCCATTCAGGAGCTACTGTGCCTCTACTTTTTTCATATACATCCTTGGAAGTGGTTGAGATGAGCCACCGATGGTTATTCAATATAGATGGCCATCGGCGCCCCAATATGAGAACCAACGGGTCCAATGAGATGGGAGCCTGCAGGTTTTCTATGAGCAGCAGATGCCTCGTCCCTTGCAACGCTTCTCTGATCCTTTCTACTAGTGGAGAATGACTTGGTTGATGGTCAAGCATAGGGTCCCTCCGTACGGATTCATCTGACCCAAACCAGAAAATGTACTGGTTTCCAAAAGCCTGGAGCATCAGGTTGTCAGAGACTTTCCAAAATGTCTTCCGGCAGCGGTGTCTCAAGCAGGGTTGTCGCCAATTCCGTGAGCACATCAAGCGCCAACCGATGCTGCTGGTGGTCTCTAGTGCTGCTTGCTGCTGCCTCGCTGGATGGGGATGGCAGCCTCACACGTATAATGTGGTCGTAGGGCCCACAGATGTCCTTGGTGCGCTCCAACAAGAGCCTGGTGAGAGTGGGCATGAATGAAGCTGCAGGTCCAATTCCGACGTTCCATATCACCGGGTGCTCCTTGCTCGACTTCTCAACCTTCTCTTCCAACGCTAGTAACTCATGCCAATAAAAATGACTTCCAAGCCTCTCAGAGAATACGATGCGACCACCCCTGCTTTTAATAGGCGTCGTCAGTGCTCCCTCGACATGAGCATGTAAGTATACATACATATATAGAAAACTGATTTCTTTTTGTTTTGGAGAAGCAGATGTCCAATGATAAATTAATATAACTTAGTCTTTAGTACTTCAATTTATTTCTCTAACAAAAAAGTTCATCTTGGTATGACTACCAACAACAAAACAGAGTATTAGTAACTTGCATCGACCATGCAAATCATATTGAACAACGTTCTTTTTTTATGGTCATTTGGACCTTCATACACCGTACGCACTGACGCTGTTTAGCCATTAGCAAAACGATGTATGAACTAGGGCATACATCATTATGCTAATTAACTAATATAAGACTGGTCATTAGGGTATTTGGCATCACAAGACTTATTGGAGTACCTGGCATAATGGCGATGACGTCTTACGTATTTACCTGATGGGCTAACAAGCAGTTGCTTTAAAAATATGTAAGTACGTAAATTAGACAGGATTAAGGACCTCCTTACATCCAAGGACTAATTGCTGCGCGTACTTGGTTTACTTGTTTATTCTTCGCAAATCGGTGCATTCTTTCTGTTTTGTTTCTAGGCTGCAAGTACTACCTCCAGTCATAAATAAACAGTACTTAATCCGTGCTAAATCGGAAGACGTTAGACCTTTTTGACATCAAGTTTGACCACTCATTTTATTCAAAAAATTTGTACAAAATGTCATTTATTTTGTTGTGGCTTGCTTTATTAATAAAATTTCATTCAGAATGATCTAAATTTGACTATGTTTGCTAGTCAAACTTAAGATTAAAAAATTGAAATGTTTTATAATTTATAATTTAGAATGGGGAGACTACTTTGATATGTTTGATTTTATTTACATGCCTTCTTATGAAAGAAAAACAGTGGCGTATGTGCAGGCCTTATTTGTTCTGGAAATCTTTATGCGAATGTGAAATTTTGCAGGGCGCCTAGCGGTGTTGACTGGGTCGCCTTCCATGCGGAGCCACGCAGCAACTTATGGTTGGTTCAAAGTGGTGAACCGGTGGTGGACTTGGGGGACGTGGGGCGGTGACGTAGTCCACAGGCTTTCCCATGGCCGAAGCGGTATGCAAGGGCAGCAGACGGTGGCGCCATGGCTAGTAGCTCGGCTCCTCGCCGAAATTTCACTAGATTTATGATTCCAAGCTCGGCTGACTATCCTGTAGAACCATTACCTGAAAAATGATTTATAGGGGTCAAGCCACTTTTACTGTAGGGGCGGCTGGAAATATAACCGCCCTTACAGTAGGCTCACCCTTTCCCCATATGTGAGCCGCCCCTATAAATAACTCAGTAGGAATTACCCTAATTACTTTCTTGATTAAATCTGTTACAATCTCCAATTATTTATAGTCCTGAGTGAACTCTAATGAAAAAATTCTGATCGAACATGAACTTTTTCAGTTTTCTTAATCTGAATTCGATAAATAATAATTAATAAAAACTGAACTTGAGGATTGGGGAGCAAGCGGTGAGGTGGGGCCCACGGCCCCTTCACCGCTGCTGCCAAGGAGCGGCGGTTCCCTCGCACGCGCTTCCCTGGCGGCGGCTGCCGCCGCCCCCTAGGGTGTGCTGTGTGGGCCCCTTTCGCTGCCGCCATCCTCATCTGGCCCGCTGTAGGCTCGCTAATTGTCACCGTCTTTATCTGACGTGTGACAATTTCCATCCCCAACCGATTCCGACTCGGGTGCGAGGAAGAAGATGACCGACAAGCGGGGTCGCAGCGTCGGTGGCAGCGAGAGCGGGTTGGAAGCGCAGCATGGGCATCAGCTCGTACTTTGGCTAGCATGCCGACTAGGCCTCGGCCTCAGAGGGTGCGCTGGGCTGCCTCAGAGGGTGCGCTGGGCTGGGTTGGGTCGCGGCGAGAACCAGAAAGTGAGAATGTTTTCCCTTTTCTTTTCAAAATTTTCAAAGCCCTTTTCAGAAACATTTTAATTGTTTTAATTTGAATCAAATCCACACAGTACCAAGAAATAAATGCGCCAGCATGAATTCAAGAAAATGTTGCTAATAAGCCTTATGATAAATTTTATTAATTTAAAGAAAAATATTATTTTACTATGTTTTCATGAGCATAAAAACACATAATTAAATTATTTTTAGCTCTATTTCGGAAGATGCTAATTTGAGGGTGTTACATTTCATTGAGAGCGTGTCTGATCATCGTAAAAACTTGGCTTAATTTGAGCATGTTTGGATACACTAGCTAAGTTTTACCGAGCTAAATTCAGCTGCTAGAATCAAAACAGTCTTGCTAAAAGATAGCTAAAGTTTAGCTAGATTTAGTTACTTTAACTCAGTTAAAGCCAGTAAAATTTTAGTTGAGCATCCAAACACCCTAGCCAAAATTTAGCTAGGAAAATTTTAGTTGGAAAAAGTTTTACTTTAAAATTTTAGCTAGCTAAATTTTAGTTGGGTGCATCCAAATAGGTCGTTAATTTATACTTCAATTTATTTCCCTTATTGCATCGTGAGCCAAAACCTACATGTAATAGGACTAATAGAGGTGTGCTATCAAGACTTCAGTATAGAATCTTCCTAGTGGAACTCCTAGTTGCATGGAGTCTATAAACAAAGACCAGAGGCCATATCGGAATGAGTAAACTTCACTGGTGATCCTTGAACTTGACCCGATGTCTCATCATGGTCATGATGCTTTCAAATCACACATTCATCTCCCTAAACTTGTCCTAAATTCTCATATAGGTCATTGTAATTTTAAATTGCACATTTTGCTCCGGAAACTTGTCTCAATTTCTCATTCGGGTCCCAATAATTTTAAATTACACACACTCAAGTCCCTAAAGTTGTATTGTTTTACCATTATGGTTCATCCAGCCCTGCACCATTGTCCTCTGGCCAAACCACACATGCCCGCCTTACCCATGTAGCCATGCAGCACTACACCATGATCGACCTCTTACCCAACCTATGTTGCACCGTCGGTGCGGTGCCGCACCTATGTTGCCACGCTAGGCCATGTCGTTACCGCCTTGCTGCCATGTCTTGTGCTCCACTCACCCTACTACATTACAGCGACTGTCCTACTATCATTGTGGAGGAAGGTGAGGAGAAAGCTGGGAGTGTGAATGAGGATGAGTATGATAGAAATCTTCATGTAAGTAGAAATGTGAAATTATGGAGAAGGTGGTGTGCATGCAAATTTACCCAACTCACGTAATTACTATAAATAAATTGAAAGAAAAACTAGTGGCTGGCTGGTTATGGCTAGGGAAGGGAGGGCAGTTGATAGCAGCAGTGCTGCAAGACGGCCACTTGTAGGTTCAAGCAGGCCTAGGTGCGTGGCAAATGCAAGGCGGGTAGCACTGGCAATGACGGTGAGACAAGCGTGTGTGGCAGGTTGCTGCTAGCACAGCCATTGCCATGTGCCAGTGAGGGTGGTGTTGTGGGTGTAGAGCAGGTATGCGGCACGGGTGGCTGTGGGCTAGTGAGGCAATCACTACTATAGAAAAGATTTTGTGAGTTGGTGCCATTTTATTATCCGACACAAATGAGTTAGGCAGCCGTCTCTGTTAATCGGTGGCAAGGCCGCCGGCCAAGTGCCTGCTTCGGTTTAGGATTAGTGGAAGCGGGTAATATTAGGTGTCTGCTTTTGTTAATGCTAGGCAACTGCCTTCGTTAATCTATTAATCTAAGTGGGTCATCTCTGTTAATACAAGAAATCGTTCTTGTAGATGCCAAATTATAATGATATGGTTCCAATATGACCAGGAGCAGATCCAATTAACCAATCCAATTAACCATTGTTTCTAGGCATTTGAGGTGTTTACTCTAACTTAGGGTAGTCAGTGATGTGATGTCAAAATTCTGAATTTTGGCCAAGATTTCATGATTTTTTGTGACTTTGGGCCCTATTTTTTGGATGAAATTCATTTGGATTTTCAAAATGCAGTGAAAATTTTACAATGTTTGAAAAAATCAGGCAAAACTTTGATGATTTTCCAGCTTTTAATTTCTAATGGAAAAAGTCTACTTCACCTCCCAAACTATGGGGAGTGGACCACATGACCCCTCAAACTATGAAACGGTCTAATTTACCCCCAGAACTTTCTAAAACCATCTATTTTACCCCCCCAGACGGTTTTCAAACGGCGGTTTTGCTATAGTAACAGAGGTTTTTGCTACAGTAATCACTGGGGTTTGCTACAGTGATGGGGGTTTTGTCTTTTCTTTTAATTTATTTTCACCAAATTTTTGAAAAATCATAATAAATCACAGAAAAATCATAAAATAGAAAAATCCAATTTTTTCGAGTCTACATGAGTAGATCTACACAATGAACATATAATTTCTATTTTTTTGATTTTTCTATGATTTACTATAATTTTTAAATATTTAGCCAAAATAAATATAAAAGAAAAAGACTAGCAAAAATTTTGTACTAAAGCATACCGAATTATATGTTCACTGTATAGATCTACTCATATGGAGTCCAATAAAATTAGATTTTCTATTTTATATTTTTTCTATGATTTATAATGATTTTTCAAAGATCTAGCGAAAATAAATAAAAAAGAAAAAGACAAAACCACTGATACTGTAGCAAACCCATTGTTACTGTAGCAAACCGCCATTTGAAAACCACCTAGGGGGTAAAATAGACGGTTTTGGAAAGTTTAAAGGATAAATTAGACCGTTTTATAGTTTGAGGGGTTATGTAGTCCACCCCTATAGTTGAGGGGGTGATGTAGACTTTTTCCAATTTCTAATGGTTGATGCTAGGTTGGACCTTAGGATGTTGTTTCCAGCAGCAATCTGTCCAAGAATTATATTATTTTTGATCGAAGTCAGCAAGGGAAACCCTAGCCTATTTTTTTTATTTTTTGGTTAATGCAGATCTGTTTAAATTCGCTCCCATGAGGAGTCGAATCCAGACTTCTTTGGATGCTACTCAGGTGCTTTAACCACTAGGCTAGAGCCCTTTTGCGAAGAATTATATCATTGCTCCACACTGTTGAGAAAAATATAAACAAGTGGTAACGCACCTTATATATTGACGGTAATTGATGAGACAGTCGACCAAGAGAAAGACATTTTTATCCATTTATTACGTCCAGTCTCGCCTTCTGAGGTGCGGGTGCTAGTCCCACCTGAAAAATGCAACGCTGTAAGTATTTTGTTCCTACAATCAAGGATGAACAACATCATGAACACTATTCATGGAGGATTGCGAGAGACAAATGGTATGTTATATATGTGTAAGTTGGGAAAAAGATTATCTAAATACATACTACCCAAGCTATGATACTTCTCTATATTGTATGTCTGTAAAAACTACTAACAAAAATGGTAGTGGTACATATATGTTCCACTTAGAAAGTTTTCCTCTAGCTGTGGTATATATAGTTTGAAATTACTTTGGCTCTCCTGGATGCAAACAAGTGATTTTTTGGATATTGACACCATCTTTAAAATCAAACTTTGTTTACTACTCATTATAAAAACTATATTTTGGGATTAAATCAATTGCTACAATTTTCAAATATCAAACACAACACATCAAGTACTATGAAACCGAACCATAAAATTGTTAGCTCAGGACAAACAAAAACATTACTTACATGTGACTAGAGGGAGCTATAAATCCAGTATAAAAAAGAAGAGATTTGTTACTGTACTTGGAAGAACCACCGGTTCCTCCTATGTATTTTTCTGGTGTAAAAAAATAATTAAGGTTAGCTTAGTCATTTTGGCCACCTAAACTTTGACATCCGCCTCCATTCCCCAGGTCGCACATCACCGCCCACCTAGCTATTTTTTCCTGGTGTAAAAAAATAATTAAGGTAAGTTTAGTCCCTGCTCCGGCCGTAGGACCATCTGCAGGGGCTCTTCAGCGACGATCCCGTCTGCTAAATGTCGCATGCACTACAAATCAATTTCCAGAAATCATGAAAAAAAGGACAAAAATGATAAGACTTAGTTTATAAATATGCATAATCTTTAATTCGAATCTTTTTGCAATTGTAACAATTCAATGAAGGGTCACCTAAAGGTTAGTTTGAATGGATAGTTTTCTATTCGGGTGGCCCTTTTCTACTAGTTTGGGATGGTATAGGTCTGATGCTTATGTAAATACTTATGACGTTTTGTCATCCATGTTACATGCTTAGCCTGTTCTGATGCTTAATTTACTAAAGATCTACTGGATTTTTTTAGTTAATTCTAAATACTAGAATTTTGGTGTTGTTTGGTAGCCTTGCTGGTATTTCTAGGAAGTGCGTGACATGTTACAAGAATTTTATTGGAATTAGTTAAATTTACAGAAAAAACACATGTTTTCGAAAATCGGAATTGAAGGGGCCATAGAATGTGATAGATTTGGTTCTAGTGGTAGAATGACAAGTCCAAAAGATGTATCACATGTTTTCTTATACGGTATGTTTTCAACTAAATCTATATCTATAGATCTTATACTAAAGAGACATAATTTCTACCATAATTTTTGTCTGGCATAATTTTGTTCTAGCCTATCCATCTCATATTAGATCATAGATTAATTAATTGATTCTCCACGTTTTGTCTATTCTTCGTCTCATCTTCTCGGGCTAACACTCTAGCCAACCAAACAAACTTGGATAGGAGTCGTGGGGTCGAAACCACGGCATGCATAGTTGTTCATCAGGTGTCAAGAGTGTGCTTCTATGGTGACTCGGGTGGACACAAGAACACCAAGAACATAAAGAGGACGCAACGGTTTATCCTGATTCAGGCTATCAGGGCCCTACATCCAGTAGCTGATGATCTCAATGCTCAGAAGCACCCGAAATTGAGGCTAAAATAGTGTAAGAGACAGTTTGGTAGGGGGTCGTTAGGTGCTAATCCTGAGCTTCATCGCTAGAGCGTCACATTCCCCATTGACATAGAGGAGGAAGACGATCGAAGAGAGGAGAGGAGCGGTTGGGGCTCCTTTCGAGGGCGCCCTGCTCCAGTGCAGAGTGCGGTGTATTCGCTAAGACGAGTTGGATCTACTCTATTTCGGTCTCTCTCGATCTAAGATCCGACATCTCCTTATGTAATGAGGTAAATCGCTCATGAACTCACGCAGCTGGCGAAACACATGCCACGTTCAGCTATGTGGCATGCGCAAGTTCCCCAATGCGTTGAGTTATTGATTGCGAAAGAATGTAACATGTTTTATGAGTAATCAATAGAGCTCTCTTCCTGTCGCAACAAAGGGGTACATGGCGGTTTGGGCTTCTAGTCTACGGTCTTCCTACACGAGAGTCCACTAAGGTCATGCGGTGGTGTGGATGGACCTTGTTGTTGTCGCGGAGCTGGAGAAGCGCTAGGCATCATCAGGGGCGGCTTCTGTTCCTTGACACCATTTGTGTCAAGTGCTATCGACATGGACCAGCTTCCTCCCAGTCTGCCTCCTAGAGGCTTCCTGGTGGTGAAGGCATCAGGCTTAAGAGGCTGACGGGAGGGTACAGAAACCCCCGAGCCCCTTGTCCCAGTAGAGGAGTCTTGTCTTCTTGTGTCACACCCCTTGTGTGACCCTGTCGGAAGGGTGACCAGCAAGGTGATGCACGTTGGGCAGCATCAGAGGGGCCTCTAGCCTTAGGCGCTTGGGGCACCTACTTTTTGGTAAATTATAGAAAAAATAGCAGTACTATATATGTTCCACTTAGAAATTTTCCCCAAGCTGTGCTATAAATGTTTTGAATATTCACATCGCCCTCAGAATGTATACATACGGATCCAGAGGTCAATAAGACTGCTCTAGAAAAATATAAAAAATTGGAAGCACATATCTCACCACAGAAACCTGTCCTGCCTTGCTGTCCATGCATTTTTTGTGAACCATAAGGGTTTGGTTTCATAGGTAGAGAAAAATGACGTGTAAAAGACCATATCAGACTGAGACTTCTAAACAGGCTCATGGTCTACTTTTTATGGCCAAACAAAAAACAATAGTCCCACAAGGTCCCAACTGGAGACCGTATTTTATCACGGGCACCAAATATTCTCCCTCGGCTCCCTCTCTGTGGGGTGTGTAGGCTACTCCCAGCACTAATGTTCTTCTCCATGAATTTTTTTCCCCCACACATCACCTTTTTTTTTTTCTTCCTCACGAAATCCTCAACTCCCACCCATCATGCCACCACCTCCATCCCTCCACCTCCATGCCATGTTTGTTTCCTAGGAGCAAAACATTTGCCCTGTCCCATTAAATGTTTCGATACAAATGTTTCGCTACTAATTAATAGTATTAAATATAGATTAATTACAAAACTAATTAAATAGATTAAGGCTATTTTGCGCGATGAATCTATTGAACATTTATAGTTCATGATTTGATAATGTGGTGCTATAGTAAACATTCACTAATAATAGATTAATTAGCCTTAATAGATTCATCTCGTTAATTGTTCTACTCATGTGCAATTAGTTTTATAATTGGCTTATGTTTAGTCCTCCAAGTTAGCATCTGAATATCTGATGGGACACCGATAAAACTTTTGCCAAGACATCCAAGATGGCAGGCAAGTATACTCATTTGTTATAGTTTTATTGTAATTTTGTTGTGTGATAGACATTTTTCTATATGCCATATAATTTTTGGTTTGAACTAATTTGAATTTGAATTGTCTTATTTGAAATAATTTGATTCATTTGTACGGTTAATAAATATTTAAGTTCTAATTACAGCGGTGTGATATGAATGATATAGGGATTATTGCAGTTTAGAATAGGGACAGAAACACTAAATTTTTTAATACAAAGCACGTATTTACATGAAGCGTATTGGTATGTGAAACTAGGGTCTGCACGTCGGGTATCTATGAACGGAGGGAGTAATTAGTAACTAAAGCTTATTACAACTGTAGAAACAACAACAAAATATTGGTATAAGTATTGTTTTAAGTATACAAAGATCATGCATGCCCCGACATTGTTTTCCCTCCTTCCCAGAAAAATGGTACCTATTGTTTTGCAAGAAGTCAGTTGTAATGCATAATTAGTTTAACTGGCACGGGTTCTAGAAATTACTTCTTTCAGGATAGAGGGAGTATAAACAATAGTATCAGCATTTTATGTTTCTACGAATATTTCATGACTAACTATCTAATGATATTTATTTTATATCGTAAATGCTATAATTTATTTTTGTATAGATTTGGCCAAATTTGAAATTTGTTGACTTCTTAGAAGCCGAGATGTCCACTCTTTTGAGGCAAGGGAGTACACAGAAGCATGAATAGCAACGACCATAATAATTCCCAATAATGTTTTGGAATCATGAAAAAAGATTTGGAAAGAGATTTGCTGCACTGCTCAAACGGAACCACTGGTTCGTACGGACCATTTTTCTGAGCCATTGACCTTTAAAAGAAAGGATTGTGCAATTGTTTCGGACCTTCTTGCTACTCGTAGCTAGCCAAGTTTTTAAAAGGTTTTCAGCTATTGAGCTGATAAAATATATATAACGGAAAAGAGGACATAAACAAATTTTAAGATTTACACATACCAATGATAATATCAATGATGTAAGCTGTACTGCGATATAGTTCAGAATTTCTATTTTATTGTTTAGAAAAGTTGCGAGCTATCCGTACCTGATAAAATTAAGTAAAAAGAACAGAAAGCCAAATGATAAATCCGTAGCTAAACAGGCCAGACACAGTAAGCCACAAAGCTCCCCTCAATTTCTGGAAATCAATATTCCGCAGGTCATGCTACTCGATGAAGAAAGAGAGGATGGGAGACCCCGACCCGGACCTCGCTCCCCTCCCCTCCCATGGCGACGCACCCAAATCCCCACCGATCCATCACCAGCAACCAAATCGCCCCTCCCAAACCACAGATCCGTGCTCATCCCACCCTGATCTACCCCCTGGTAGGTCAATCGATGCCTCTCAACCAAGGACGGAGGAGATCCCCGCACCATCTGCGACGGCGTCTCAGGAGAAGGAAGCGGATCCCCTAGAGGCGGACAAAATGGAAGCCTTCATGGACTCCATCCGGGATGCGACAGACGATGAAGCGCTTCTGGAGGACCTAGCTATGGATATCAGAAAGTTATTGCAAGATCAGAGCTCGACGACCGTTGAAGCAGAGAGAGGGGCGCCAAAGCCACCGGCACCGCAGCATGAAGATGAAGACTTCAATGCCGTCCGACCGGGTTTCAATGTAAAGCAGCCACCACAGAAGCCACCAGCACCTCCAACGGGGAAGATTCAGAAGCAGCAGCCGCATCCTGATGGCCATCACAAGCACTCGAAGCCTCCCCCGGCGTCCTCCCACAGATCTGCAAAAACACAACGGTACACTCGAGCCGAGAAGGAGAAATGGGTGGCGCAGATCTCAAACCCACCCTCGCCATGGTCCGCCGGAACCAAAGACCAGTCGTCGTCCATCCTGTCAAGCAGCGCGAAAGCTGGAGACCCTTCAAGACGGAGTCAGAGGACGCCGCAGCCCGAGGTTAGCAAAGGGGGATGGACGGAAGTGAAGGCTCCGTACTGGTGGCGACGAGAACAGCAAGAAGCAGCTAGGCCACCCAAGGTGATGCAGAGATCAGAGCCTTCTCAAGGAACTCAGAAATTCAAACGCCACGCCTATGGTAAATGCTTCAACTGCCTCGCTTCAGATCATCAAGTGCGCCACTGCACCTCGCCGACGCGCTGCTGGCGATGTGGGGGAAGAGCTCATCACGCACAGGAGTGTAGGAAGCCACTTCTGCCGCCCAACTATAAGAGACAAGACTCGGGACAGCCTCCTCTCCAACCCAAAACTCAGAATCCACCTACAACAGCTACTTCAAGCTCCAAGGTCCGGTGCCGCTCCTACCTTGAGGCGGTCAGGGGACAACCGGCGGTCACCACCATGGCGACGTACCCAGGGGACCCAAGGGCGAGGCCAGAGACGGAGGAGGTGTTTGTTACCGCCACTGGTGACATTAGGCGGCGCAGGGACGACCTGGTGCGGAGGGCGGCCGTTTGCTGGCTGCCGGGGAGCAGCCATGGCTCGGAGACCTACCACGTTGCTGACGCCCTCCGTACCAAGCTGGACATGGACTTCGGGGACTTCCAGGTAGTCAAGCACTTCCCCGAGCAGTACCTGGTGATCTTTTCAGATGAGAGGCTTCGGCAAATACTACCAGACTCCCGCACGGCCTGGAGGATGGTGGGCGGACATTTCACTTCGCGTGCTGGAATGAAGGACGGGAGGCGGTGGAGGCAGGCATGGAGTTCCACGTTCACGTCCGGCTAGAGGGGATCCCGGTCCACGCCTGGGGCCAGAACGTGGCGGCCCTCATCCTGGGTGGCTCTTGCGCCATTCACTTCGTCGAGGAGCACACCCGACGGCGGGAGAGGACGAGGACCTATGACCTGTGGGCCTGGTGTGCCAATCCATCCAAGATTCCGAGGCGTGTCTGGCTCACCATCTCTGACCCAGACCCTGAGCAGGGCTCCACCGATGTTCCTCTTCCCCTGATGCAGGTCTACCATGATGAGCCAACTCAGATCAAGCACTGCCTCAAGTACGAGGTGTTTCCCCACGTTGCTGTGGTGGAGGACCTCTCCTTCTTCCACGATGATGGCGGCCATGGTGGACACATCAACCGCAAGCGCAAGAGGGAGTTCGACTGGAGGTACGGCGTCCCAGACTCGCTGGGCGAGGCCCGTGGCCGCCGTCGCGATGATCGGGGGCGCGACAATCGCCGGCACAGAGATGATGAGGACCACCAGGGGGGCGGCCATAGGAGGCACAGGAGCGCCTCGGCCTGGGGACGCCTCACCAGGTGCCGCAACGGGGCGGCAGACTGCTACAGCTCCAACTTCCGCGCCAACAACCATCGTCAGGCCGGCTCCTACCGTTCCAGGGGAATGGAATGGATGCCCAAGACAACGCAGCACACCACCATGAGGGCGTCTGAACAGATGAAGCTGTCAAAGAGTAAGAAAAGCGTCTCCTTCGCTGACCCAGTTGCATCTTACTTTGTGACACCTTCAAAAGCTGCATGTGAGAAGTCATTGTCTCCCTGTCTAGTGCATAATACCCCCTCTCTGCAAGTCGTTGCCAACTCACCCACAGGGGATCTACATCTAAATGCAGGGAACATGGGAAAGAACTCAGACAACATGAAGACTGGAGGCTACAGCAAGGGCAAGGATGGGACAGCAACCACAAAGCACAACCAGGTGGCTCCTATGGTCATCAACAATCAGGCCACTGTAAGTCCCACAGTTGAAAGCCCTTTCAATACTGCGCTCTCTGATTTACAGTCATCTCTGTTAGAATTTGTGATTGAGCCTGAATTACGAAACCAGAATGCTGTCCAACCTAGCATTTCAGTAGTAGAGAATGCCTCTGTCTGGATAGATCACAGTCCAAGGAATGTCTCCTCACTAGATTCAACTATGATAGCAACTGAGGAATCCAGTTCTAGAACCACCCTGCTTGCTGAAACCGTTCTAGTGCAATCATCACCTGCAATACCTGAATCGCCATCCCCTACAGTAGAAGCTTGTCTTGAACCAGCTGAGTCTATCGAGATGATAAATTCACTAGATAGTATGCTAGAACCAGCAGGGCAACTGTTGCCAGCTGAGATGCAGGTACATCCAGCCGTCCAGCATATTTTGCCAGCCATAGTTGAACCTTCTACTGAACACATTATACAGACAAACTCGACATCAGTCGAAACAAGGGGGGGAAGCCTTCATGGGGAAGTGGGCAATGAGAGTTTAGAAGCACCACAACAAATGCCATCTACACAACAAAACAATGACACACTAGATAGCTTCCTACGTTCAGTAACCCTTGACATTGAACCTCCAGTACTCCCAAACCCAATCATAGCTCAAGCACTACCTAACGGGACAACTCTAGAGGTTCCAGTAGATCAGCGCAAGAGTGCGAGGTTGGCTGGTAAGGCCAAAACCAGAATAGGAAAGGACTCTATCAAAATTGCTCAAGACCTTTTATTAAAAAAATTGGGTGAAGCGGCTGATCCCCCCACTGAATCTGAAGGGAATTTTGAATTGTTCTCGCAGCACTTGGATTACCCACTCAAGGAGACGGAGATGGCAGCCATTCAGGAGTTGGTGGAGCACGGCGCACAGCTTCAGAAGGAAGCTGGCAACAACAAGAGGGCAAGCATCAGGATGGGAGCGGCTTGAGGCCCCAGGCCTTGAGCGTAGTTGGGTCTGGGTGTCTCCAATGACATCCACAACTGCAGCTCAATCGACATCCCAGCCTATGGGCTGGTTCAGTGGTCTTCTATCAGGTTGGGCCCTGTGTGGCCGTCAGAGGGCTTGGCCCATGTATCTTAGGAATTTGAGACTTGGTCCATCTATTGGCCTCAGTGCCTTCGATGTTATGTCATTTGGTACTTTTATGCTCGTCATGGAGAACCTATCAGCAGGCGGGCTGTGTTGCCTCCAGCTGTCCTTGACGTTTTCTACTGACCTGCTGGCCTTGCTGCCTTCGGTCTTTGATGTATTGCAACAAGACTCGCCGCTTGATCGGCCTCTAGTAGTTCGGAGTTCCTAAATGGCTCAAAAAGACTGTGCTATTCTGTGCTGGAATGTTCGGGGGCTAAATGATGGCGCTAAGAGAGCTAGTATCCGCAACTTAATTATCTCATCGGGCGCAACGGTCGTATGTCTCCAGGAAACAAAAGTTCAAAACTGGACACAACAACTTCTAGCTGAAACGGTTGGGCAAGACATGGCGTCGAACTGCATGATCCTCCCTGCGAATGGTGCTGCGGGAGGTATTCTACTGGCTGCAAATGAACGATTTTTCAAGCTATCGCCAACCATCTCGACTAGTAACACAATATCAGCCAAAATAACAATGTTAGAAGAAATGAAGGAATGGAGCCTAACAGGAGTATATGGGCCACAATCTGATTCGGACAAGATTGAATTCCTACAGGAGATCGAAGGACTGCAGCAATCGATGCTAGAACGCTGGCTAATCATCGGCGATTTTAATCTGATTTATCGGATGGAAGACAAAAACAACGATAGAATTAACATTCCCATGCTTAACAGGTTCAAAACCACCATTGATAACTTACAGCTGGCACCTCTAGAGCTACATGGAAGGCGGTTCACATGGTGTAATGATCAACAAATCCCAACTATGACGAAAATCGATCACTTTTTGGCATCGCCAGAATGGTTGGAGCTATTCCCGAGAACTGATCTCCAGGCCCTAGCATCCAGGGGATCGGATCATTGTCCACTCTTCCTACAAGGCGATACTGCGACAGATTTTTACCATGGGTTTCGATTCGAAGCATATTGGGCGGACATGCCGGACTTCCTCGACGTGGTTCAAGGAGCTTGGGAGCAACCAGTGAATACACAGAATGCTCTACTCAGGATGCATGTTAAACTGCTACGCACCGCGCGTGCTCTGAAGATTTGGAGGCGGAAAAAATTCAGTAACTACCGACTACAGATGGCGATAGTAGAGTTGGTACTCCTAGAACTGGAAAAGGCCCAAGAACGCAGGTCCCTTTCAGAGGCTGAATTGGCGTTCAAGAAATATCTGAAGACAAAAATGCTGGGTTTGGTGGTAATACAAAAGGCCAAAGCCAAGCAACACTCCAGACTAACATGGATAAGGGATGGTGACTCGAATACCAAATTATTCCACGTCTATGCGAACTCAAGGAAAAAGAAAACGTTCATTCATGCACTCCAAACAAACGACGGATTGGCTACCACAAGACATGATAAGATAAAGGTCGCCATGGATCACTTTACGCAAGCAGTGGGAACTATCAACACTAGAACAAAGACACTAAACTGGGAAGCCTTGGGCTACACACCATTTAATCTAGAGGAGCTTGATATTCCATTCACCATGAATGAGCTCTCACATATAGTCAAGAACTTGCCTAGTCAGAAAGCTCCCGGGCCGGATGGTTTCATCGGCCTCTTCTACAAGAAATGCTGGGAAATCATCAAGTTTGATCTTTTGGAGGCATTGATGGGGTTCTACAATCACAAGACATCCAAAATGCATTTATTCAATGAGGCCAATATTGTGTTGCTACCAAAAAAACAAGACCCAATATGCATTTCAGAATACAGACCTATAAGCTTGATTAACAGCCTCTCCAAAATTATCACGAAGCTCCTGGCATCTAGATTGGCGCCTAGAATGAATGAGTTGGTTTCCCAAGCTCAAAATGCATTTATTAAAAAAAGGTGCATACATGACAATTTCCTTTATGTACAAAGGGTGATCCAGTTCCTACACAAAAAAAAGAAACCAGCTCTATTCATCAAGCTTGACATCTCAAAGGCATTCGACTCCATCAGTTGGCAATTTCTGCTCGAAGCAATGCAGGCGTTGGGCTTCAGCAGGAAGTGGCGGAATTGGATCTCTTCGATTCTTGGATCGTCCTCATCCAGGATACTCATCAATGGGACCCCTAGTGGTGTCGTTAAACATGCAAAGGGATTACGGCAGGGAGATCCGCTATCTCCCCTCTTGTTCATCCTAGCGATCGACCCGCTGCAGAAAATAATCGATCTTGCAGCACAAGCG
This sequence comes from Chrysopogon serrulatus, assembly GCA_015844335.1. Classification (NCBI taxonomy): domain Eukaryota; kingdom Viridiplantae; phylum Streptophyta; class Magnoliopsida; order Poales; family Poaceae; genus Chrysopogon; species Chrysopogon serrulatus. The sequence goes on along the minus strand of JADLZL010005086.1, from coordinate 93,685 downwards.
GGCATACTTCAACCAGTCCTGCCGAAGCAAGCGAAGCTAAGATGTTCACTTTATGCTGATGATGCAGCGCTGTTCGCGAATCCCATTCCAGAAGAACTTGATAAACTTCAAAGAATTTTGCGTACCTTTGGTGAATGCTCAGGATTGACAGTTAACATGGCAAAGACTGAAATCTACCCAATTAGGGTACAGTCGACTTTGATGCAGTCACTCATCCAAAACTTCCCTGGAAAAATTGCATGCTTCCTGGGGAAATATCTGGGCTTACCCTTACACACAAGGAAACTGAGGCGAATTGAGGTACAACCTCTCATTGACAAGGTGGGGGCAAGATTACCTGGATGGAAAGGGAAGTTTTTAACTTCCTCTGGCAGAGAAATCCTTGTCAAATCAGTACTATCAAGCCTCCCAATATATCACCTCACAGTATTCCATGCGCAAAAATGGCTTATCAAACGCATTGACCGAATTCGAAGAAGTTTTCTATGGAAAGGTGAGAATCCAGACAGATATTGCGGGGGGCACTCTTTAATTAACTGGCCAACCACTTGCCTACCAAAAGAAAAGGGAGGACTGGGCATCCTAGAATTGGAAAGATTCACTAGAGCCTTAAGATTGAGATGGTTGTGGTTTCAGTGGACTCAAAAGGAGCGTGCTTGGCACAATCTGGACATCCCGTGTGATAAGGTGGATCGGGACCTTTTCTACATGTCGACCAAGGTGACCGTGGGGAATGGGAGAACTGCTCCGTTTTGGTTCTCCAGTTGGCTGGACGGTACGATGCCAAAGATGATTGCACCTGCGCTGTATAGGAAAGCAAGAAGGAAAAACATAACAGTAAGGCAGGCACTCAACCAGAACAAGTGGATCAGTCACATCTTCCCACCAACATCCCAGGAAGAAGTGAGAGAATTCGTAACCTTATGGGAGGCGTTGCAAAGTATTGATCTGAATGAAGATTCTGAAGACAAAATTACATGGCGCTGGACAGAAAATGGAGAATATACAACACAAAGTGCTTACAAGATACAATTCGCAACAACAATAACCAGAACAAAACTTTCTCCCATTTGGAAAGCAAAGGCAGAGCACAAATGCCGTTTTTTTTGCATGGACACTTATGCACAAAAAGATCCTCACCGCCAATAATCTTCTCAAGAGAGGATGGACAGATGAGACGGACTGCAGGCTATGCCAGAACGAACTCGAAACGCCAACACACCTCTGTAAGGATTGTCCGTTCGCCAAGGAAGTCTGGGCAATCATCCGACAACGTTTAAACCTCACAATCCTAGACAACGTGGAGATATCTGGATCAGTCTACTCATACTGGTGGAGATGCCGTAGGAAATTCAGCAAAGCTGAAAGAAGGCGAGTTGATGGAATTTTGATCTACGCCTGGTGGAGCATTTGGAAGGAGAGGAACCGTAGAATTTTTTCAACAACAACAAAAAAAACGCCGCTGCAAGTGGCAAATTTGTGCCAAGATGACATTATGCAATACAACATGGCCACGGCTGTAGGGAGCGCGGAAAATCATTAGTTGTAGGTTTTGTAGCATCTAGTTTTCATGTGAGAGTAGTTTTCTTCGGGAGATCAGTCGCTTTGTACAGTTGCTCCCCTTTAGTTGGTTTTGTCGTTCTTCTTTTTTGTGTTTTGGCTCGGATGTACAGCTGATTTTTTCTTCTTCTTTATTCGTCTAATATAAAACTGCGGCAAAGCTTTTGCCGTCCTTTCTAAAAAAATTTCTGGAAATCAAAGGTCCTTGAGGCACACGGATGGGCCTAATCTGCGAAGAAAATAAAATTCAGTCAACGCAATTAAAGGAGTTAGCATAGGAAATCAAATTCTCCCATTGTATTGGTCATTCTCAATCAGTGAGGTTCACACCAATGTGTTATCACTAATACAGATAATCCAAGTATCAACAACACTAGTTATACAATAATACTGTATGATATGATAATATACAATAATACTGTATGATATGATAATCTAACAAGGTTTATGGAAACCGTACCTGGTTTCTGACGAGCCAGCATTGTGCCCTTTCAGTTGAGGAGACTGCCAATATTATAATAATGTGAGATGTGAATGCGATAGGGTTGAGAGATTGCAAGAACCAACAGGCGTGAGAGTGTGAGGTATGAGGTGCTGCAACCGAAACAAAGACCAGCCTGCTTGTACGCACAGGAACTATATATATACAACCATGTTATCGGATGCGTTTCTTTACAATACAGCAGGATACATGGACAAGTAAGGAATGATGCTGCATTATTGCCTTTTGAGAAAGCTCGACATGCATGCCATCTTATGATGCGATGACGCAGGCCACAAGCAAAGGAACATAGGACGACACTGCTTTCCACCTCATGAGTCAGGATATATAAAGGAAAGGTAAAGAAACGCTCAAACAAAGACAGTGAAAGCATGTTAATAAAAGGCGCGATGGGCAAGAGAAATGATTGTGAATTGCTAGTTTACTACATATACCGCTCTCTCCATCTGCTCTGTTCACTATCAAGAGTAAGACAACTTCTGTTTGCTGAGCTCTTGTTTCCTGTAGGGGCTTCGGCCCATCCAGTTTCTTCCAAAAAGAAAAAAAACGAAGACAACAAGAACTCGCAGCGACTGCGGTTAGTTCTCAAGCGACGCAGCTATGTACCCTCTGCATGCTTCATCGGCCGCTGCCACCTCCTGTGGCCAGCGTCTCCCACCACGGCTGCTGTCACGCTGCATTTGGCACGCTGTCTGCGTCGTCGTCATCGTGTTCTCGTGCATGGTGAAGGGTGAGCCCGACTATGTTTGCTTACAATGTGGGTGGCAGAGGTGATGAAGAGACAATGAGACGCGTGTACGGCGACTGCATCGTGGTGACAGCACTACAGCAGCTCCTTGTTAGCCCCAGTAGTACTGTACCGCATCCGGCAACAGAGGAGGCAGCGGCATCTGGATCAGATGGGCCACTTAAGAAGCAGTCCAGCCGGCGCAGGAAGTTGAACTTGCAAGTGTATGGCTTGTAATATATGCTAGTATAAGTATTCAGAGCTGTGGTGAGGAGAAGGCATGCGCATGAATTAAACTTTTCAAACTCCTGCCTGCTAATAACATACCTCTTCTGAACTATACCCCTTTCCTGTTTCCCTTCCTCAATTCCGATTCCTGTGATCCGGTGCTAACACTCCTCCAAGCTGTTCCGTATGTTACGGCGAGTGGAGGTATGTCATGTCATGACGACTAACCAGCTGTCTCGTGGGAGCCTCTCCCTCAAGCCGTCGTTGGGCAGAAACACAAGCTTCAAGAGGATTCATCACAGCCAAAGTCATCCCGTTGATGACCTCACCTGTAACCACCACCACCTGCTCGTCCAACTTCTTTTCTCATCTTTTTTTTTTTCCAGCTTTACCTCTGGCCGGAAACTTTCTTAATGCACCTTTTACTGTAACTACTTGGTTCTGAATAATACTCTGTTCTCAAATACAGGCAACATATATAAAAACTAGATTCAGTGGTTGTCATTCATTCTGCAGCGATAGAATTTTTGACGTGTTCATAAAAAACATCCTGAAGGAAAGGAATGAAGCACAACAACTGCTCGTCCAACTTCTTTTCTCATCTATTTTTTTTTTCCAGCTTTACCTCTGGCCGGAAACTTTCTTAATGCACCTTTTATTTTAACTACTTGGTTTTGAATAATAAAAACTAGATTCAGTGGTTGTCATTCATTCTGCAGCAATTGAATTTTTGAAGTGTTCATAAAAAACATCCCGAAGGAAAGGAATGAAGCACAACCCTGGCAGAAACTGAATGCCAGCTATTGTCTTCTTAGTACCTAATGTTTCCCCTGTTTTTTGTGTACGCTCGCAAGTCACAAGGCACATGAAGGATATTGGAACTGGACACTTAGCTTTCAATATGATAGTAGGCCTAACCGCCTTCTATAGTTGTTAGTCAAATAACAGATACTTACCAAGCCACAAGCAAAGGAAAAGAGGAGGACACTTCTGTCACCTCATCAGTCAGAGTATAAAGGAAAGGTAAACCAATACTCAAACAAAGACCATGCGTCAAAAGGAATTATGAACAGGTAAAACAAAAGCAAAGTTGATTAAGGGACCTTAAAAGGCGCGATGTGCAGGGTATGGGATAAGGGCTGAACGGCAGACCAGAGTGCAAGGGATGGACAACAATTGCTTTCACTTTGTAACCCAATCCCTCAAAAAACAAAGTGTGAACATATATAGTCTCAATCACTAAATATTTGGTGGATTCCTTCTCTGTCCATAGCCAATTGCCATATCTCTTTCGTCTGCTCATCATCACGAAAACAAGAACTCCCAGAGACTGCAGTGGGTTCCCAAGCGACGCAGCTACAATAACCTCTGCTGCTTCATCGGCCGCTGCTACCTCCAACGAGCGTCTCCCTCCATTGTCAAGCGCGCTTATGGCGCATGGTGAATGGCGAGGCAACTAGTTTCATGAGGTGAAGGGTGAAGGCGGCGGCAAGGCAAGGCTTATGGTGCATGGTGGCCTAGCATCAGCTCCACTTACGGCCGCGGATCATCAAAGGCGACGACGAACGTAACCTCCTACCTTGTACGTTCGTAATCACCTGTCTCGTGGGCGCCTCAAGCCGTCGTACCTATCCCACGCTCCACATTGGGCTGCTCCGTCCCCTGTAGCAGAGGCGCGCGAACGGCAGAAATGACAGGTTCAAGACCACTCTGTTGTCAACTACGACACAGAGTTCAACACTCGTGTCTAGATTCAGATGTGTCTAGATTTTTTTTCCCCATCGTCTTTCCTACTCTACGAGTGAGGCTCTTTTCCCTCCTGGAATATGATGCAGATGGGTTGACCCAGCACACAATGCTGACGACCAGGTCAACATCAATTCAGTTACGGTTTACTAGTAGTACGTCCGTCCGTGCTGTGCTTGGCCAAGTTTGGCAGGTTTTGAACTCTTGGAGCAAATGGACGATGGTTAGACGTGCATTTGCTATAGTTAATTACTACGTACCGTGCATGTCACTCGTGCCCTCTTCTTCGTGAATATATAGACTAGTGCCTGGAACCAGTCCAGCCCATAAATATGTGTATTTCCTGGAACGTGTAGTCCGATCAATATGTATTTTTTCGTACATATGTGCTAGTTTACAAACCAACATACCGCACGGCTGATTTCGAAATGCTTGTCTCTTGTATGTATGTATGTAATTCTTCCATAATGCCGTATTTCGAGCCGTAGAAATGCTGCTGGTCCGAAACCAAGACTTTATTGTTGTTAGTCATTGCGTGGCGGCCCTGAACGTACGTACGTATTTAGACGTAAAAAGTTCCACTCGCTCGAACGGCAGAAATGACAGGTTCAACACTGATCAAATTATTCTAGATTCAGCAGCAGTCATGCTGCAGCAATGGAAATTTTTACGTCTTCAGAAAACTCGTCCTGAAGGAAAGGAAAAAAAAGCACAACTCCAGCTACTGCCACAAACTCAACGGCGACCTTGTTCTGCTTATCTAATTTTCCCCTGTTTTTGTGTACGCATGTAATGTACAGATGTCAGAAGCGACATGAAGGGTATTGCAATTTGTACACTTACTGCTCATGGCTTGCATAGTGCGTGCTGTGACATGCGGCCCAACATACATGTTACTACATCATGCACTGATCGGCTGTCTGTCACTGCTTAAATTCATTCTCAACACAAACAAATTATGAGAACGGAGCACATTAATTAACCACTGCAAATTACATAGAGTTCGAGATCGTTCTCAGCACACCAATCCATATTCCACACATATATAGCTTGGTTTTGTATGGCAATCCGAAATTGCCAATTTTTATCACACATACGAAAACCCAAACAGGCCCAGCAAACCAGCACAAACATGTTTGTGCCTTGTGTATTTGGCAAACATTATTACAAGAAGAAACAGAACACACTCAGACACAAAGCAGGAAACAACTCGCAGAGATGAATATAATTAATGGAGACGGCACCTTAGTGTGTGGATATGAAAAGAAGCTCACCTAAGGTAGCTTCGGATGATGTGTGTCTTGCGCGACACAAACTCCGGTGGCGACACATGCAGGTAGTAGTCACTCTGCTCTGGCAGCTGCATCTGCAGGCTGTCCCACCACTCACGCTCTCCGCTGACTTCCACCTCTCGCTTCGGATATTTCTTCTTCAGGAATGGGAGATGTTGAAAGGATCGGCAGCCACGGACAAAGAGCTTCTCCCACTTTGGCATCTCAAACAGAAACGTAACATCATCATGGATGTGCAGCAGTTGCGGAAGCTCCTGGAGGTAGATCCTTTGGATGTTTGGGAGTGGAGAACGTGCTACACTGTAACGACGTTGTGTGTAGAAAACTGTCTTGAGGTTGGAGCAGAAGAGAATGACAAGAGTCTCCAGCGCAGGTAATGATAAACTACATGGGAACATTTTCTCCAGCCGTGGGCAGGACTCCACGTGAATGTGCTTTAGTAGTTTCAGAGTAATCAATTTAGAAAATGGCAGTTCACTAGTTTCCACCAAACTTAGTAGATTGTTTAGATCGAAGACCTGCAGTATCTGTAAGTTTGGTAAAGCCTCTGAGCCTTCAGACCGCATTAAAAATACTACTGCCATTTGATGGCAGTGCTGGAGCTGGCATTCTTGTAGCTCATTGAGATTGTAATTGAGGTCTGTGAGGCATTTGACAAAATTATCATCTGTAATAAATATTGATTTTGTCACAGAGAGAATATCCCTTAAACCATTTAGGTACTGATTCACTGTTGATATCTCGAGATGACGTTGTTTTGGCTGAAGCTTCACCATGGGCGCAATGTTAGTGGCCTCAGAATACTGGACATCACCATATGTTGAATGCCTCTGCAGCCTGGTACTTAGCTCAATTTCATTGTCCTGTGGCACCATACGCCTCAGACTGCGTGGTTTAACTTGGACAGTGAATGACTGAAGAAACTGTCCCTCATTGGCTAACTTGTTAGCAGCATCTTCGTTGAAGCTATGGAACATTCTGGGGTCATCTACATTGATATGAGCTGTATTGGTATTTTCCTCTCTGTGCTGATTTTCATCTCCGTAAGTTAATTTCTGCTGGAAAAACATCTTTGGAATTTGGTTATCATCATTTGCACAGTGAACCAAGTAGAAAACCTTAGGAAACCGAACCAAAAGATGCCATGGAAATCTCATGGGACAAGGTACACCAAGAAGAAGTAACATGTTGAGGTGTGGTAGATTTAGGAGGTTGTGAGGGACCTCCTCAATTGCAGTCCCAGAAAGATCAACAGCCTCCAATGCTGTAACATCATTACTAAAGTTGACAGATTTGAGCTTGCTGCACCCACACAAGGACAACCACCTAACCCATGGTCCAGAGACTGAGAAGATTCTCAGGTTAGAATGCCCAAGGATCTTGATATCTTCTAAGCCCTCCCATGTTTGGATATAAAGATTTTCAAGGAATGTTGGTAATTCCCAAACAGCCTGAAGCCTTAAGCTAATGCAATTAGAAATAAGTAACTCTTTGAGGCTATTGGCTGTAGACAGTGAGGACGAGAGTGAATTTAGGCTCATGCAGTTATAAAGATGTAGAACTTCAAGGCTGGTGGCCTTAGATAGGGACATTGGTAGTGACATCAATAGCACGTTGTTGACTAGCTTGAGTGTATGCAGGCTTTGCATTGCTTGGAACATGTGCTCTGGAAAAGAGGTAATCTGTGTCCCCTCAACATGAAGAACCACCAAATTTGACAGATGAGCAATGGAAGGAGGTAAGTCTCTAAGTTTGGTGCAGTTACCAAAAATGAGCTCCTCGAGGCTTGACATTTCACTGAAGAATTCAGAAGGCAAGATGGTGAATTTTGAGCCTGATAGGTCAATGTAGTGCAAATTGCTTTTGTTAATGCCATCTTGTTGTGTTAGCTCAACCAAAGGAACCCCATTCATGTCTAGGACTTGAAGGTTTTCGAGATGGGCAAGTAGTGATGATGTTTCTTTGTCAGATGGTGGTGGAGATAGTGTCACTAGCTGAGTGCAGCCTCTGAGCGAGAGCACTAAGAGATTTAACAGATTAGAAAATGAACGAGGAAGTGAATTTATAGGTGTGTTGGACAAATCAAGGACACGGAGGTGTGGGGTGAGCAGTATATCCAAAGGAAATGCCGACAAATTTGAAGAGCCTCTCAAAATAAGGGTTGTCATCACTATATCTCCTCTGCTTTCCCTTGGCCACCCCCAATTCCAGCTTACATGTCTACCATCATCATTCATAAATGAGACCCATCCCAATTGGTTGCTGTCTTTCAAATGTGTAGTGAGCTCATCATGTTTGAGCCGTGGGACACCCACAGCTAACTTGGACACACCAGTACCAAAGAAATCCTCGGAGGCAGATTCCTCACTTGAATTGCTTGTTGCTGAGTTCGAAACAGCAGAGTAGATTGGCAGTAATGAGTATTCTTGCAACGCTTGCATCACGACCCTCCCAGCTTCATATGCAAACCTATAGTAGCTGCTCTGTTTTTGGTTGGTGGCTGCTGGTGTATTGGTGGAGATTGCTGTTGAGAAAATTAGGTCCTCAGCCACCCAACAACGAACTAGCTCATCAGATGTAACCGAGGAGTTGTGACGTCCACCAGCTCCTGCTCCTTGCAGGGGATGGTAGAGGATAGCATAGTACAGGCATCGCTGAGCTACGCGGAGCCAAAACTCCTCGTCTCCTTTGTCCTGGAGTGAGATACAAATGGATCTGGCTGCTGCATCCCGTAAGGCCTCTTTGATCAACATAACCCAATCTCGGGCATGGAGATCAAGGAAAGATGGGGCGTAATAATACTCTGGAGTTAAATGAACCCAATTGGCCTCATCAAAACCTTTAGCGCCTCTGCTTTTCTCATAGACATGCTTGGAAGTGGTTGAGATGAGCCACCGCCGGTGGAATATCGTTGGCCGCCGGTAGCCCAATATGAAAACCAACAGGTCCAATGAGATGGGAACATGCAGGTTTTCTACGAGCAGCAGATACTTCTTGTTCCCTTGCAACGCTTCTCTGGTCCGTTCTACTATTGGAGAAAAATATGGTTGACGGTTAAAGATAGGGTCCCTCCGTATGGGTCCATCTGACCCAAACAACTCAATGTACCACCTTCCAAAAACCTGGAGCATCAGGTTGTCTGAGACATTGCAGTAGCCAAAGTGGACCTCTTCTGAAGCGATCTGCTTGATGTCTTCCGGCAGCGGTGTCTCAAGCAGGGTTGTTGCCAATTCGGTGAGCACATCAAGCGCCAACCGATGCTGCTGGTGGTCTGTAGTGCTGCTTGCTGCCGCATCGCCGGATGGGGATGGCAGCGTCACACGTATAATGTGGTCGTAGGGCCCATAGATGTCTTTGGTGCGCTCGAACAAGAGCCTGGTGAGAGTGGGCATGAACGATGCTGCAGGTCCGACGTTCCATATCACCGGGTGCTCCTTGCTCCACTCCTCAACCTTCTCTTCCAACGCTGGTAACCCATACCAGTGAAGAAATTTGTCATGCCTGTCGGAAAATACGAGACGACCCCTGCTTTTAACAGGCCTCGTCAGTGCTCCCTCAACATGAGCATGTAAGTATACATACATATATAGAAAAGTGATTTCTTTCTGTTTTGGAGAAGCAGATGTCCAATGATTAAATTAATATAACTTATTGTTTAGTACTTCAATTTATTTCTCTGACAAACAAGTTCACCTTGGTATGACTACCAACAACAAAACAGAGTATTAGTAAGTTGCATCCACCGACAACCATGCGAATCATATTGAACAACGTTCTTTTTTTTTCTGGTCATTTGGAGCTTCATACCCCGTACGCGCTGTCGCTGTTTAGTGATTAGCAAAACAATGTATGAACTAGGACAGACATCATTTTACTAATTGACTAATAAGATTGGTCATTTTGGTCACTAGAAATCATTTCGATGGCAAGGGCCACACGACGTATTGGAGTACCTGGCATAATCACCATGATGGCTTATGTATTTACCTGATGTGCTAACAAAAGCAGTTCCTTTAAAAACATATAAGTACATTAGACGGAATTAAGGGCCTCCTTACATACCAAGGACTAATTACTGCACGTACTTTATGTTTCGTTTTCAGGCTGCATGTAGTACATCCCGTCATAAATACTTAGACGTTTGACTTTACACGCCTTATTAGAAAAAGAAAAACAGAAGCATACGTATGTAAGTACGTACGTACATTAGACTGGATTAAGGGCCTCCTTACATACCAAGGACTGGTATTTCGCCATGGCTGGGTAGCTCGGCTCCTCGCCGGAATTTTGCCAGATTTATGATTCCGGGCTCGGCTGACTCATCTTGTAGAATGGGGAGGGAGCAGAGAAGATGGCGAACGCATATGTGAGGTCCTCATGTCTGCAACAGTGGGGTTGTGGCGGTGTCGCCATGGCCGATGATGATAGAGCTCGCCGGCGAATGCGGTGGGTCCTACGGGCCACGATTTGAGTCGATAAAGACACGGCGTGATAGAGGGGACAGTGGCAAATGCTGTCGGTATAACAAGTAGGAGGTGGCATCCTCAACCCAGTTTGGCACTCACACCAGAGCAAAAGAGAGGAAAAAGGAAAACGAAAGGCATCCTCAGCTTCGTCACCTTTCCACGAAACTCGGCTACTGGTCGTAGGTGACAGAAAAGAAGCAGAATGGCGTCAATGGTCATAGCAGGCGAGCTCTGCACTTCGGCGAGATCTGGCGTACGTGCACGGCGGTGGGAACCAGGGTTAGCAGAGCGGCACTGAGAGAGGAAAATGGGTGCGTCAGGGGCTTGCTCCCTTTTATAGGGGCTCTCAAATGCGCTCCTCACGTTGATCCCTAGAATATTGGGATTGGGTCTTGAGGATTTCCATCCCTGGCCGATTCATGCTCGGACACGAGGAAGAGGATGACTGACAAGTGTGGTCTTAGCGTCGGTGACAGACAGAGCAGGTTGGAAGCGCAGCGCGGGCCTCAGGTCCTACTTGGGCTGGCATGCCGACTAGGCATCAGCCTCAGAGGGCATGTTGGGCCAGGTTGGGTCATGGCGAGAACCAAAAAAGGAGAATGTTTCCCCTTTTCTTTTTAGAATTTTCAAAGTACTTTTCAAAAAGCATTTTGATTTTTTAATTTAAATCTAATCCATACAGTACAGAGAAATAAATGTTCTAGCGTAAACTCAAGAAAATGTTGCTAAGCCTTGTGATAAATTTTATTAATTTAAAGAAAAGCAGATGTCCAATGATTAAATTAACATAACTTAGTCTCTAGTACTTCAATTTATTTCTCTGACAAAGAACTTCATCTTGCTATGTTTACCAGCAGCAAAACAGAATATTGGTAAGTTGCTTCCACCATGCAAATTAAAACGATGTATGAACGGACAGACATAGTCTTGATAAGTTACCAATAAGACTAGTCATTATGGTAGTAGGCATGAGAAGACTGCACTAGACACTAGAAATCGTTTTGATCGCAACAGCCACACCTGGCGTAATAACCATCATGTCTTACGTATATTTACCTAATGTGTTCACACCTGGCTTATGCATATGATTGTCCATGTCTGTAACTAGGCCACACACAAAAAAACGGTAATGATTGGGTTAAAATGTCCGACACACAATTAGAGCCGAATAGGTGCCGCACGCCATGCCACCACCCGTCGGACTCCGCCTCCCGCATCGTGGCCTGTGACCCTACTCTTAGGCGCGACCTGTGACCCCCTCCCCATTCCCCACCGTCCGGCTTCGAGCACTCCGCCCTCCTCCCTTCATCTCCCCTCCACCGCAACGACTATGAGCCGCGGCTTCATGCGCTCGGCCTCCCTTCCTTCATTTCCCCTCCATCGCAGCGACCTACGCCAAGGAGTTAGGGGTGATGGTGGCCGCTTTTCGGCGAGTAGACCATGCCTCCTCCCTCCCTGCTCTCCCTCTCCCTCCCCCTCTTACCTCCATGCATCCAGACGGAGGATGATGGTACTGCTCCGATGAGGTAGGTGGCGATGCATCATTCACGCCTCCCCCTCCTTTCTTCTCCTTTGGATCTAGCCATCCCCTCCTCGTGCTTCTCCTTCTCCTCCCCCCTTTGGATCTATGGGGTGTGGTGATGGCTAGGGTTCCGACAAGCTCTCGGGGGTTCAGCTCTCGCCATGTTACAATAATTTTTTTCAATGTTGCAACAGATGATTTTGGAATGTTGCAATGTTACTTTTTTCGGGTTGTTGCAACAGACGTTTTCATATGTTGCATGAGTAGTGCGTGAGATGTTGCAACAGTTGTTTTTTGTTTGTTGCAGTGGATGTTTTTGAATGTTGCAACAGACATTTTTTTTATGTTTTAGTTCATATCTTTGTTTTTGTTGCATTAGTTGTTCTTTTCAATGTTGCAATAGCTCCCCTTGTTGTTGTAGCTAATTGGCGGACTATAGGGACAAGTTCACAGTGGGCGGAGGTGCTGGGGGCTAACGAGGTTGGGAGCGGGTGGATCCCTTGCCACGTAGGTGCGGGGGTGGGTTCCTTGTGTAGGGAGCGGAGGAAGGGCGAGCGCATGCTCGGGGAGTGGAAGAAGAGCGGGCGGTTTTTCCTTTGGGGTCGCGGGATTGCAGGTGCACGTGGGGGATGGAGTGCAGCACGGGCGTCTGTCCGAACGTCCGAGCGCTAGATGGACCGAAAAAAATAGAAAACAAAACCAGTTCCTTTAAAAATATGTAAGTACAATAGACCGGTGGATTAAAGGGCCTGTATTCGTACCAAGGACTAATTCCTCTGCGTAGTTTGTTTATTTATTTTTTTTCCTTTCACGAATTGGTCCCTTCTTCATATTTTGTTTTCATGCTATAAGTACTACCTCTGGTCATAAATACTTGATACGTTTGACACTGCACATCTTAATTAGAAAAGAAAAAAAATAGGGCATACATGCATAGGCCTTGTAAAATATTATGACTTAATTTCTTGTACTTCAATTTATTTCTTTTTGTTGTATAATGACTCAAATCCTACTTGTAATATGAATGAATAAAGTTGTGCTATTATTACTAATTAGAAGCACCAATAGAGTCTCCTTTTTAATCCTCATTAGATGCGCTAGAAGAAAAGATAAATGCTAATCAGAAATATCCAACCATCAAATCAAAGACTACCCATCCATCACAGTTGGATCCATTTTGTTTTCTACGAAATTACCCACCTTTGCCATTATTATAGATAAAAATCACTTTTTAGGATAAAACACTTTGATGGTTTAGCTGAAATCTTGAATGATAGTATTAAGTTCACAATTAGTTTCTAACTCTGTTCTAAATTATAATTGATTTGACTTTTTTTGTGTCAAGTGCAATCAAAAAATGACTTAAATTTGACTATTTTTACACAATTTTTTGAATGACATGAGCAATCAAACTTGTGCTAAAAAAGTCAAACGAACTATAATTCAGAACTGAAAGGAGTAGTAAAATATTGGATGAGCCTTATTATTCACATAACTTGGGAATGCATTTTTATCCAATGAAGCCAGACCTCTACGTCAATCCTCACTAGATGAACTGGACAAAAAGAGAATGTTGAAATTCTCACATTAATCACAAACATCCAACCACCAAATCAAAGACTCTAACCATCCGTCACAATTTGGATCTATTTTGTTTTCTAGTTATATCATTACTTCACACAGTTTAGAAAAATATAAACAAGTGATCACGCACCAAAGGTATTCAGGGTAATTGATGATTCTGTCCACCAAGTGAAAGACATCTTCATCTTTATCGTCATCCATTTATAATTGCCGAAGTCTCGTCTTCTTACGCACGGAAGCTAGTCCCTCCTGAAAAATGCAATTCTGTCACTATTTTGTTTCTCCAAACAAATAATTTTCCTGCCCATTAGGCCATTACGGTTCGATTTCAAAAGCAGAGAAAAATGAATTATAAACTAGCATCTCAATCATAGAACTTAAATATAGGACAGTCCTCTACTTAGAGCCACAGCAAAAAAAATAGTCCAATAGGGTCTCAACTTGAGTCTTAATGTTTCGTATTGGCTGTTCAAATGTTTCTCTGCCCCTTTGTGAATATGTAAGAAGCTCCCTACTACATAGTTTTTTCATGAGGAGTTTTTTCCGGCTCCAACTTTTTTCTTTAATGTGTCCTCCCTCCTTTCTATGGCGCCCTGCCGCCACCCCCCTCCCCCTCATGATGATGCCACCTGCAGCCTCTATATAAAACCTTTGCTAGCTAACCTAGTATAAAACCTTTACACAGTAAAGACATTCAAGAAGCCACGCAAATACACTTGTCCGTTGTAGTTTTGTTCTAATTTATTGGTTGCTATTTTTAGGCTGATTAATGACATATTCTAGAAAGGATTATCATTGTCAATTAATAACACACGCCGGAGGTGATAATAACCATGCCTGGTCATCACCACCATTTGGAAACCAGCAGTGCTACCACCACCCACTTTCACCAATGGGGGACAAAAACAGCCGCTGATACCAGGAATTTCATTCTGAATTTGCAGGTTCAGATTTGTAAAGTCTAGACAAAAATTTACAAACTTCTCAAAATTTCAGCTAGAATTTTGGTGATTTTTCTGCTTTTCGTTTCGAGCAGACGGTTTTAGTGTCACTGCAGTAGGCTGAACCAAGGGGTGAAGTTTCGAGCAGCAACCCATCCAACGTAATATCATTGCTTCACACTGTTATGAAAATATAAATGCAGACATAAGAATAATAAGTGAGTGCGATCACCCACCTTATATATCCAGGGTAATTGATAAGAATGTCCACCAAGCCAAATGCATCTTCAGCCATTTATTACGTTGTCCCTCATCTGCGCAGTTACGGATGCCTAATCCCAATAGAAAAATGCAATGCTGTAAGTATTTTGTTTCTGTCATCAAATTAAAGTGCATTCAACGATCAATAATATCATGAATACTATTTGAAGTGGACTCCCAAAGGCAAATGGTATGTTATATATGTCCTAAATAATAAAATATATGTACTCTGTGTTGTGCTTGTGTAGCTCAGTGCTGTGCTTGCGTTCAGAATTTTCTCTTATTTTCTCTTGATTGGATTTCACCATTTTAGGCAGCTCCTGATATTTGTCTGCCCCCTAATGTATGCGTGTGTAGCTCCATTAGTTCCTCCATCTTGCTCTGCTGAATTATGTGATTTATTGTTTCTTTTCTCTTTTTTCTTGAATTATTGCATCTAAGACAATTTTCCTTCTGCGTGGTGGAGAAGTGGTATGACTTCGGCTACATCAGCAAGAACACTTACATCACAGGATATGGCAAGAGTAGGGATCAATTCATAAAGGTCAAAAAGTAATGGCAAAATCATTGTTTATATTTAACATAAGGGCATGAACACAAACACCCATGCCCCAAAAAGTAAACTCAGGTGAACCCTCATGTGCCTTATGTCTATTTTTTGTTGATGACAGCAAGTGTGTATAGGTAGTTTATTTCAAAATATTACTGGATTTTGAAACTATAATTCAAACTGAAAAATGTTTCCAAAACATTTTTTCTGTGCTGAGGACTGTAGACCAAACAAGCAAAACTTAGATTGACTCTTCTGCTAGCCTTGTATAAGGCGACTACCTCTCCCTATGGTCCATGCAATAATTCTTAATGGAGATGGCATGAACATGTATCGACAAAAAAAAAAAATTCACTTGTCTTTGTCTTTTAGTTGTTTGATTTGTTTGGCTGTTAGACATGTAACCATTGGCAGCTAATGCTCCAACATAATGATTTGTGTACTCAACTAACAACCACAACAATAACTTATTGGAAAAGTGTTGTTTAAAGATAAGATAAGGAAAGAACGTGAGTTTGATTCTTTATTTGTCAGAAATATCTTAGAATCTTCTATTTTGACTTGATTATTCTTTTCATCAGGAGGTAATAAGTAAAACAGCAGCACAGAATGGATGGTGAGGGTAGGTGCGTGAGAAAAAAAACAGCTTGAGGGGAAGCTTGAGGGGAAGGAGCGTGAGAGAAAAAGACTGAGAAAAATAAAGCTCCATACAAATTCTGTGATTTTAATCCAGAATATTAGTGTGATGAATCACTGAGAAGGAAGGTTCTTTAATTCTAGCTGCACTACTACAAACAGCTACTGTATCCCTATCTCTCTGTCCATCTGCTTATTTCTTCTTCTTTAGTTCTTTTTTCTATCTGCACACTGGTATAGTGGTATATTTTGTGTTTGCACAAACATGCATAGTTTCCAATCTATGGATACGGTATGGCGCTTATGTTCTTTGGGTCTATCTAATGTATTTGTTCAGTTTTCACGTGTTCTTGTTCGTAAATGTTTGAGTTGGCTTGGCTGCAAACAAAACACTACACAAAGGACAGACCTATAGTGTTCTTTAACTCTGTTTATTCAATTCGAAAAACATATGCAAATCCTCACACATGCACACATACACTCTGCCTTAATTAGCACTAATTCAAGTAACACAAAACACAATTAGACTAGCTATACTCTACTGTATGATATGGTAATTTAACAAAGATTTTATTGAAAATGTACCTCGTTTCAGATGAACAATCATTGATCCTATCAGTTGAGGTCGGAGACTGTCAATGTGAGACGTGTGACAGCATTGAGACTTGAGAGAGGTTACAACAACGTGCAGGGGTGAGAGTTCGAGGTTTGATGTGCTGGATGAAAAAATAATGGCCACCACACCTGAACTACTATATACAACTGAAAGAGGCAGCTACCATGCGTATTGGATGCTTTTCTTTTCTAAAAGCTGGATGCAAGCACAAGTAAGGAATGATATGCTGCCTTATGCCATGCCACTATCTTTTCGGAAAGCTCATACCACAAGCAAAGGAACAGAGGGCAGCGTCTTTCGCTCAGGCTCTAAAAGGGAAAGGTAGAGAAACCCCGGCCCCAAAGCAAATTGAAGACCAAACCATGTATGAAACTGAATCAAATAAGTAAAAATGATACTATGAATCAACACAAAGTTAAAGGAGCATAACAGACACGATGGGCTATGGGGCAAGGACCGAACGAACTAAAGAAAATATCAACCGAGTGGATAGGAAAAGAGAACGACAATGTTAAGCAAGTAGCCCAGTCATGCTTCCTTCCTATGATTGAGTCTCATTAAGGCCTCGTTTATTTCCATCGGATTGGCCTATTCCTGGCCAGAATTATTCGGTTGCTATTCAAATTAAAGTAACAAATCCGGCTAAAATCATTGCTAGGGTTCAATCCCGTGGAAGCAAACATGGCCTATCAAAGAATGAAGTACAACAACCCACCAAAACGGGAGATCAACTCTAGGAAACCTGGCTAGGCCTAGATTAAATCCTGACATTGCCTACAAGCAGTCTTGGTCACGCCTACTTCCAAATCCGGCTAGGCCAACGCACCATCCTGGCCTAGCCTACTTTTTCTGTTCCACCAGCCTAAACCAAACTCTAAAACAAAAAAAATTTGATCACATAAAATCCGATTAAGCTCAAAATTTGCAGAGATGGTTATATAAAAGTAAAACCTGGCCTAGCCTGCATGTAGTCCCGGCCAGGACTACTTCCAAACCCAGCTGGGCCTAAATTGCATCATGGTCTGGCCTACTTTTTCTGTTTCAGCCGCTCGAACCAAACTCTAAAAAGGGAAGATTTGATAAAATGAAATCAATTAAAATCAAATTTTGCAGACATGTTTGTGACCATATTTAGAAACCATCCCCAAAAGATGAACTCCAAAAGATTAAAGAAACTCTGGGAATCTTGGAGCAGAAGTTTGGGACGTCACTGAAGAAAGCCAGTAAGAATCTCGTATTCTTGCCATTGATCTCGTCACCCACCATTTACTACCTTTCTTTTTTTTTTTTTACAACAGACAGAGACAGTAGTGTGTGGGTACGTGCATGCAACTTATTAGGAGACAACTGATTTCTTTGTCTTTTCTATTATTTCTCTTAGATTTAACCAACAATCTAACGGGTTAGATGCGTAGTGTTAAAAAAGGAAAAAATAATTATAGTTAAGTTCACCTTTAATCTAAAATATTTAAAATATTGTAATGGTACACATTAATTGTGCCATGGAATGTAATTGAGGCAAAGCAAGGTTGATGCCACATTATTAGTCAATAGTCACAATCCCAATCATGCTTAGATCAATGGACAAACACCAACCACTGAAAAATTAATATATCAATTACCTGAAGTATGGTTCTATAGGAAAATAATGTATCTATAAAAGGATTAAATTATAAAACAAATTGCTGGAGTTGCAACACTATTCCAAATGACCCTACGCAACGCAAATATGGATTGCACACGGCCCACTAAGCAACACTGAAAAAGACACATGAATGCTTCCAGTGACCATCTCAAATTGCAAAAATTTTCAACAATTCCTAGCTGGGTCTCCGTACGCAAGATTATTTTCAATATCAGGGAATTTTTGCCAGCCTACCTGATGTTCTCTGGTTTTAGTACTGAAGTTGTACCGGTAAATGGTAGAATGCTCTCCAGAGATCGTTGGTGAGCTGAATCATCCATACCCTCCAATCCTCATATTTGGCGACAGTGTCTATTGGAGACTAGATCGTCCAAGGACACGATGGGGCACTCGAGATTTTCTTGTGGGAGACCCTCATATCCCGAAAGAGCCCACACATCCTCCCAATCGATCTCTCCGTCGTTCTCCCACGTCAATGGCGACTCCACATCCATGCTGAGATCCATCGTCCAGGTTGTGACAGTGAAGGCGAACGGAGAGCGGCCACATGTGCTCCTGCCAGGGCCACCACAGCAGCAGTGCGGGCCAATGCTGACAAACCACACTTTGCTAGCCCCCGTGGAGCCATCTTCATGGAGTACTTCATGCGAAACAATTCGTCGTCGCAGTCGTTGTAGCTGCAGCGACCGCTCACCTTGGCTGGCCGAGGGCCGTAGCGTACCTTGGGCCTCACATCATCAGCATGTCACACAAGAAGAAGCTGTTCTTATAGTCCACCCAGCATAGGTACCGGTCGCCAACCGGGAAGACAGCATCGCCTGATAACCGTGGCACCACCACGTCTTGAAGAAGAATGGGCACCGGCTCCATGAGCTCCCACTGGCGCATGCCGGTGCCAGGGCGGAACACACAGAACCAGGCCGGCGAGAATGCTCTGAAAATGCTCTAGTATAACTTCGCAAGAAAGGATTTGAGACATTTCGAGCAGCCAAGGCATCAGGCTCCTGTGCTGAACCCACGAACCAAAAGCGATCGAGCTCCATGGCACATGGACTAAGATGATGATTATTATGCTAGAACAACCACTTAGACAGCAACTTGTATCACTTTAACCCCAGCCCCCAACGCCACCATGACTCCTGTATTTGCAGAGTTTTCCCTTGATTCCTTTAGGATTTCTGCTTTTCATTAGTATAACTGCACGCAGAGCCAAATCAATCCTACTTTTTTTTGTCACCCCCCCCCGCGGTGTCATGTCTTAAAAAAAAACTGTCACCCTAGCTGGACTTGTATCGAACCTATTAGTTTTCGTACACAATTACCTATTAATCACAATCCAATCTACACAAACACCATCGACTGAAAAATATAATTTATTCATTACCTCAAGTGTTGGAGGTGGTAAGAAATAATGTAAGATACAAGGCATCAACTTTTGAAAAGAATCGCACAGGCGATACAAACCATGTCAAAACGATTATACATTCTTCCTGCCGATGACCAGCTCAAATTTCAAAATTTGCAAATAACTGGGAACTTAATTACCAGCCTACCACACCATGCATGCATCTACCGGGTAATCTCTGGTCAGTAATGAATTTCTGCGGGTAAATGATAGTAATTTCTTGAGTACCCGCAATTGTCGTTGCCGGCGAACTGGACGACTGATAGCAGCGTTTTGATGTTGATGGCAAGCTGAACCATCCATACCTTCTTGACATCCATGGTCAAGTGATAATTCGAGATCAAGAAGCAGACGATGTTGGGTTTCTCCAAGCACACGACGGGCCACTTGGGAATCACTTGCGGGAGGCCCTCATATCCCGGCTGCGCCCAGATCTCCTCCGCTTCGATCTCCCCGTCCTCCACCCACTCCAATGGCCCCTCCATGCTGAGATTCATCGTCCAGGTCTTGATGGTGAAGACGAAGCGGGGGTGCAAACATGTTGTCCTATCGTCGCCACGGCAACAGCATGGGTGGTCGTCATCGCTGCAGAAGCCGTAGGGGTCCGGGTTGACACGCTTGCAGCAGTTTGGGGGGGCGTGCTATGGTCCGACCGGGTCGGTACCATGCACTCCGCCGACCCAGCGCTGAGCGCTCCGCTGCCGAAATAAAAAAGAGAAAAGGCATTCCGCTGCTGCCCATATGGGTCTAGACGGCTCGTGTAATGTACTCAGCTTGTACGTGAGCTCGCGTTTTGTAGCTTCCACCATATGAGCGGACCTTCCTCCACTTGATAATATCACATGAATTTTTTTTAGCAAAGATAATATCACGTGAATCCATAGAGAAAGAGACAAAGAGGAGAAATATAATGCCACCATGATGAGTGCATAGAGAGGAGAAAAAAAAAAAGTACAAAAAAAAGAGAAATTAGTACTAGCACGAAATTTTTTTGAGAATTGAACATGTGACCCATGCATATATATAATAAAAAGGCTATTCCCTACCATTAAACAACGTATTCTCTATGTCCCTTTTTAACTCGTTCACACTTTCCAAAACTCAAACATACACGATTTTGACACAAAATATTAATATTTATGGTACTCCCTCGGTCCCTTTTTAACTATCGCTTGTGTTTCCTAATAAATAAATACCAGCAATTTTAATAAATAATAAATATCATCGATTAATATCACACAATTAGTATCATCGAAAAGATATTTGGATCTAGTTTTTTAAAAAATTATTTAGAGACATAAATATTGCACGTATTTTCTATAAATCGAGTCAAATTTGTAGCATGAAAACCCACGGCGACAATTAAAAAGGGGCGGAGGGAGTACATAATTAGTATCATTAGATAGATCAATAGTAAACTTATTTCACAAATATTTATAATATTTTCTACAAAACCTAGTCAAAATTATAGTGACATACAGAAAAAGAATAAAGGGGGTATATGGTTTATGCTATCGTGGAAATATTTATATTATTAAGTCCCCGAAAAAGTATTCTACATTCGCAATAATAATGTCTAGACCAAAATATATCATCTAACATCTCATGGAATATGAAAAAAAAAAAAACTCTACATAATAGAGAAAATAAAATCAACACATAAGAAAAATAAAAAACAAAAGGAAAAAAATCCACATTATAGAGAAAAATAAAAGAGTACCTTATAATTATAACCTAAAATATATTACGTAACATCTCATGAGTACTATATAAAAAAACAAAAGGAAAAAAATCCATATTATAGAGAAAAATAAAAAAGAGTACCTTATAATTATAACCTAAAATATATTACAGAACATCTCATGAGTACTATATAAATACTCAAAAATAACCATAGAATATCTCATAGATACTACATAATTACTCAAAGATCATGGAACATGTGAACATAAAAAAACACCATTAAACATCACGTGTATACTACGTAAACATCACTACAAAATATAAAAGAAAACAAAAATACTAAAAACAAAAATAAATAAAATATAAGTAATAAAAATAAAATATGTTAATCACTTTATTGTAAGTGGAAAGAAATAAAAATATGAAAGAATGAATGAAATAAAAAATATATTAATCAATTTATTATAAGTGGAGGAAAAAATATAATATAATATAGAACAATGTCAAAAAATAATAAAAAACACATAGAATATCATACGAGTCCCGCCGGAACAACCTAAAATATATCATAGAACATATCACGAGTACTACATAAATACTTAAATATATATACTATATGAATATCATAACAAATCAATGAGGAAATATAAATAATTAAAAAAACATGTAATAGAGAAAAATAAAGAGAACATCATGTTGATATTACCCGAGTAATCTAAAATATACCATAAAACATCTCACAAGTATTATGTGAATGCTCAAAGATAATCATGGAACATCTCACTAATACTACTTGAACATTAGAAAAATATAATAGAACATCACTTATATACTACACCTAATATTGTATGTATCTTATGGAAACATAGTAATTAAAAGGGTAAATATAATGTAGTGTGAAAAACAAACAAGGAAATAGAGAAGACAAAGAAAAATAGTGAAAATAAAATAAATAATTAATAAAAACTAAAATAATAATCCAACATAATATTTTTGAAGGAAAGATAAAATATGATAGACAAATATAATAGAAACAAAGCATACAAATAAACCTAATAGAGAATATATAGAACAACATGTAGGTACTAGTAGAATAACCTAAATATATCTTAGCATAGAACATCTCACAAGTAGTGGTGAATATTGAATATATAAAGATCAAAACATTAAAATTATAAGAAATAAACCAAAATAATTAATTAGATTAAAACAAAAGGAGAAAGAAAAAAAGAAAAGAAAAATATAAATAGAAGAATAGAAAGAAAAAAAACAAAAACAACAAAGGAAATAACTAACTTGAGTAAGAGGAAAAATAAAATACATTAAATATTCAATAAATAAATTAATTAAAAATAAAAAAAAAAGGGCAAAAAAAAAAAAAAGAAAATAAAAATAAATAGAAATGAAAATAGAAGCATGCAAACGCGGCACTACAGAATCATTATCGAAATAGTTAGGGAAAAGGAAGAAAAAAGCTCCCGAACATCACAAAATATATCCTAGATCATAAATATATATAATGGAATATCACAAAATATATTGTAGAACATCATATTAGTACTACACGAACATTATAAAAATATAACATAGAACACCACCTACCTGAATAATCTAAAATATACCGTAGAACATCTCATAAGTATTATATGAATGCTCAAAGATAATCATGGAACATCCCACTAATACTACTTGAACATTGTGAAAATATAATAGAACATCACCTATATAGTACATGAATATTATATGTATCTCATGGAAAAATAGTAATTAAAAGGGTAAATATAATGTAGTATGAAAAACAAACAAGGAAAAAAGAGAAGTCAAAGAAAAATATTGGAAATAAAATAAAAATATGAAATAAATAATTAATAAAAACTAAAATAATAATCCAACATAATACTTTAAAGGAAAGATAAAATATGATAGACAAATATAATACGAAAACAAAGCATACAAATAAACCTAATAGAGAATACATAGAACAACATATAGATACTTGTAGAATAACCTAAAATATATCATAACATAAAACATCCGACAAGTGGCGGTGAATATTGAATATATAAAAAAGTAAACTATTAAAATTATAAGAAATAAACAAAAAAATAATTAATTAGATTAAAACAAAAGAAGAAAGAAAAGAAAAAGAAAAATAAATAGAAGAATAGAAAGGAAAAAAATGAAAACAACAAAGGAAATAACTAACTTGAGTAAGAGGAAAATAAAATACATTACATATTAAATAAGTAAATAAAGTAAAAATAAAAAAATAAAGATCAAAACAAAAAGGAAAAGGAAATAAAAATAAATAGAAACAAAAATAGAAGCAAGCAATGGCAATGATACGGGAATCATTATGGAAGTAGTTACGAAAAATAAGAAGAAAAAAAACTATCGAATATCACAAAATACATTGAAGAAGATCATATTAGTACTACATAAACATTATAAAAATATAACATAGAATATCACCTATGTACTATATAAAAATTACAACATATCATGAAATATAAAATAAAATAATAAAATTAGTGATGTAATTAATTAAACTAAAATAAAAATATACTACCAAACATCAAAATATATTTATAAACCTCAACGCATTTACTTACCGAACATCACGTAATACATCATAGAACATCATATTTATACTCGTGGACATAAAAATACATAATAGAACATTACATATATATTATATGAACATCGTGTGTATGTGTAAATTAAAAATTAAAAAGAGATATAATTTTTTTAAAAATAAAATAAGTACACAAAAATAAAGGAAAAAATAAATAGAAGCAAGGAGAGAAAAAAAAAAATATAGTAAAATAATAAAGAAAGTGAAAAAAATGCAGTCAAAAAATGAAAAGGAAAATAAGTTGAATGATAGGAAAGAAAAAGGAAAAACATACAATAAAATGAAAATATAAAAAGAAAACAACAAGAATAATAAAAGTAAGAAAAAAAATAAAAGAATGGAAAGGAAAAATAAATCGAAGCAAAGAAGAAAAAAGATAAAATTAGTGAAGTAATTAATTATAGTCAAATAAAAAAAGAAAAATAGTACTGAACATCATAAATACATCGTTGAACATCACATTAGCTCTACACGAACATCACTAAATATAGCATAGAACATTATATGTATGCTATATAAACACCATAAATATCATAATAATGTAATATAAATTTATAAAAATAATAAATTAAAAAATTATAGTTAAATAAAAAAAAAAAAAAAAACTATTGAACATCATAAAATATTTCATAGAACATCAATGTATATTTATTGAGTATCACAAAATACGTCGAGAACAACATATTTCTAGTTGCGACATAAAAAAACATGGTAGAACATTATATATACACTACATAAAGGTTAGAGTGAGACATAAAATTACAAATAGAAGAAAAAATAAAAATAGCAAATGAATTATACAAAATAACCAATTCTATAAAAAGGAATTTACGATGTATAAATATTTAAATATAAAAAAGATAAGACAACAAAAAAAAAAAGGAAAATAAAAACTAAATAGGGGCAAGGAAAGAAAACAAAAAAATGTAAAAACAAAAATAAAAATTGATAGTTTAAAATAAACATAGTAAAATAATAAGGAAATGGAAAGAATAAAATAAAAATAAATGAATAAAAAGGAAAAAAGGAAAGAAAAACATACAATAAATATGACAAGAATAATAGAGCAGAACAAAAAAGTGAAAATAAAAATTTAACAAAAAAAGGATAGTAGAAAGAAAAGAAAAGGTATGAGGAAAAAAGAAATAGAAAAACAAGAGAAAAACTTACGTATCTGGACGGAACGAGTCGCAAAAGAAAGAGGAAAAAAAGAAATAGAAAGAAAAAGAGAAGAACTTACGTACCTGGAGGGAGCGAGTGACTCTTGGGCCGACTGGGCCGGAACGAAGAGGAAATGATGATATAGCGCGGAAGGTTCCGAAGAGGAGGGGGTGTCGGACAAAGGATCGGGTCCGACTGGTCGGCAGCGACGATTTCTGCAGTTTGGGTGGATGCTGACGAACCTCACACAGTTGTCGCCAGCGGCGCCCGTGCGTTGAACCCTCATGACGTCATAGTCATCGCCGTAGCTGCAGCTGCGCACCTCCGGAGGCAGACCTACATAACGGACCTTGGGGCTCGTCTCGTCAACCATGTCGCACAGCATTCCGTGCCGAACATGCACTGGCTCCATGAGCTCCCACCGGCCATTTGTTGCAATCCTGCCGCATCGTGATCATCACACAGGTCGATGTGGACCACGAGGTGGTCGTTCTCGTCTCGTCGCAGCAGACCTATGCCTCCAGAGTCCAGCCTCTTGGACTTGGTCGGAAAGTCTAGAACGGGGAGCAGGGACAGCGACGGTGGCCGGCGGGGAGCCCCCACGGCCATTTGTTGCAATCCCGCCGCATCGCGATCATCACACAGGTCGATGTGGACCACGAGGTGGTCGTTCTCGTCTCGTCGCAGCAGACCTATGCCTCCAGAGTCCAGCCTCTTGGACTTGGTCGGAAAGTCTAGAACGGGGAGCAGGGACAGCGACGGTGGCCAGCGGGCGCCCGCCGGCCTGTACACGAACTGATCCCGATCTGAACATGATCGAGGGTTATACATCTCCAAGTGGACCAACTCCCCATGGACTACGACGACTCTGATGCTGCCGTTGTCGACACGCGCGGTGTCCGGATAGTCGTAGTAGAGGTAGGAGCTCGACGGCGGCGCGGCGCACCTCAAGGAGACGCACACGTCGGCCTTTGGAGGTACGGGGGACTCCGCCACGGTATCGGCGTCGGGGACGAATGTTGAGTCATCGGAGCGACGGTGGCCATCGCTGTTCAGCATCACCCAACGTCGGTCTTCGGCAGCGGCACTGGCCGCCACCGGCGAATCCGAGAGCAGCCTCCGGTGGCTGCATGTTGGGGCAAAATATCGACTGGTGGTGGTTGGGTGTATGGCAATCGAGGCTCGGCATGTGAGGAGGCTCAGCGCGGCGAAACGATGCACAGCAATCCCGCTCAGCATTTTCGATGGTATATGGGGTGCGGTTGCGCTAGCCGCTAGCTACGTTTTATGCAAGTCACAAGTCACACAACAATGGCGGCTGCGTGCTAGCAGCCCTACCTAGGTTTATACCGTATACCAGAGGATAGTTTAGACTTAGAGATTTATTACACGGGCTAGATTTTTTTTTGTTTTTTTTTAGACTAGTTAACATGCACGTGCGACATGCACGTGCCTAGAAAATTTTTGTAGTTTTATTTGCCATATCCTAGTTTGTTTGCAATTATCATCTTATCATAGTATCTCCATGTTTATTTGAAACCAACATCTTGTTATTCAACATACACATGTTTTGTTAAAAAAATATATCATAGATTATAGCATAGTTGAAGTTATAATCTGTAAATTTTTGTTAAAAATAAAATAAATTAAATTAAAGCTGGAAATTGATAGAGATATCTGGATCTTTGTTAAATTTTGTACGCCTTGCAACTTGAAGCCAATAAAGTGTGTCATCTTACAGTGGGAGTGGCTGTGAGAGGGAAAAGCCCCAATACCACCACCCAAAATGACAGTAGCAACTTCGTTAGGATCAGCATAATTTGGTTGAAAGGAGGTTCGGATAGCAGTAAGTTTTACAAAGGGTCATGATAAAACAACACTATTGTCGACGGGTGGAACTTACAAAAGTATTTTCATAAATAAAAACCTGGTGGAACTTACAAAAGTGTTTTCATAAATAAAAACCTTTTGAAGTGTATGCTGCAGCATCTGAAGTGAGCACTACTAATAGCACCCCTAGCACCAGAACACATCCTCCTCAATGCCTTGTTGCGCACCTGATGCCACAGCAATTTGGGATCCTCATCCTCTCACTCGCAGAATCTTGACCACCTCTCCTGACTGGGCAAATACACGCACTTCCCCGTAGGGAGTACACACACTGCTGAAGTGCATAGCTGAAGCAGACGTACACAATCGCAACCATTAACCACGAAGCAGTCCTGGGAATATGTTTCAGTATGTAGTAAGTATGATTGGAAGCAGATAAAAAAAAAATTCTTGCCTAGTTCCTTGTAAATCCCCACATCAATCAAGGGAAGAAGGAACCATACCTTTTTCCGAATCCTTTCTGTGGTAACAAGGGGTCATGAACATAGTCCTTAAGAAAAGAAGCTGGAGTGAGGGCAGCAGTATTGGAAAAAAATATATGATCCATAAATTGCCTTAGATATTAAGATAAGTTTACCAATTCCATGTTGTAGAATGGAACTTTCAGATGGCAGTACCCATTGCAGTTGCAAGCCGCAACCTTGTAACCTGCAATGCCTGTGTTGAAACTATGATTTGCACATCAATACATGAATTAGTAGCTGATAATCATGTTCAGCTCAAATGAACTGTAGCATGGTAAAGCAGTAGCAGATGATCTGTATAAATAATTTGTCCTAATTTCCTCCATTATTTTCCCTAGTAAACGAAAGAGCAGTGGTAGCAACATCACTCGATCCTAATTTCAGCTCCAACATAAGCCTTCAGGGTTTTCTCAATATGTGTGAGAAGATCAGTCTCTTCTTAACAATATCCTAGGAGCCATCGTACCCCCCGCAGGCCGAGTTTGTTTCTTCAGTATATGAGATCATATAATCTGATTACATCATAATGCTAGAATTATCTATCACTACTCTAGACCGATTACAAATAGAAAGGCCAACTCAAATAGCAATTCATCCCTCAAAACATAGTGTTTCTAATGGACAATCAATTTTCAGGTCCAAAGAGAGAAAGCATACAGAAATTATTACATGAGATTTTAATATTCGTTGCATCAGTCATCGATTTCCAGGAGACGCCATGATGATGTACAGAGAATACAGAATGAATGGTCAGCCAACAAAATGTGAATCGTCTATGAATTCATTCAGTTCCCCACTGATACTTTTGGTTTGTAGGTTTCTGCTTGCAAAAACGTTGTTTTTCAGAAACCAAAGACTGACAGGGCCATGAATAATAAATGGGCATTCTCTGTTCTGCATCTATCTACCTGGACAATGAACAGATCGGGCATTGATGTGTAGTTTAGTTCAACACCCTGTTCTTTTATTCAGAGTGTTCCACGGTTACAGAGGTTCTGAATAGAGTGGAAGAGGAATATCTAGACTACAAGCAAAACCTACAGATTGTGATGTGTACGCCACAAATAAAAAGATTCCCCTACTGGTTGAAAGAAAGAAACTAAAGGCAAAAATCGGTACCACAACCTTTCAAGTTGTTTATTTAGAATTAGAATTTTATATTTTGGATGAGATTTGAATGGAAAAAAAATCATTTTTCCTTTGGGCAGAAATCAGCGGGTACCTTGAGCGTGCAAGGGCTGGTGCTTCTTGCCAGTGAGCGGCGGCTGGCTGTGCCAACTGCCGAGGAAGTGGAAGGGGACGCCGTTTTGTTGGGGTTCAGCATGGTCGTTGCCGCAGAGCAGAGATTCGCCTATTTACTCTCCACGACATTGCATTGCTGACAAATTAGATGAGTACTGCAAGTCTACAAATCCAGCCTGGTGTAGCAAAATTAGGAAAGGATAAGACATGATGGAGTAATCAGTATCTGGAACTTGTTGCCTCAGAAATTGAGGAGGCAGGAAGGCAGTTGGAGAAAAAAACGAATCAGAGAGATTGGTCACGGAGTGCATCCTGACCATAGTCTATTCTTGCTACTGGGTTAAATCAAATGGAGGAAGCGCATCCAGCCGGCGGCGCACGTACAGGGGATTGAGCGCGACCAACCACAGGAGAAGGGGGATCCGTCTCCATGTCCATGGATGCCGGTGGGTGGATCCGCCTCGGAAGGTTCTATGGGAGGGGAAACCATCTCGCGGATGCGCCCGTGATTCTCATGACAGCAGACACGAGCCACGACCATGACTCAAGGCGGTCTCAAGAAATTCGACCACAGTCCGCAGCAGCCGGGGCCGCAGCGCCGGTGTGCTGTCGAAACCGGCCGGGCGACGCCCTCCCACGGAGGAGCGGCATTGGGGCTTGGGTGGGGCAGGGCAGCGGCGTCTTGTCGAGGACCGACTCGGCAGCGCCCAATCGTGCGCGCAGGGGAGGCGTGGTGGCGGGGCGGCGGCGGTGGATAGCAGCAGCGTCCCGGGGGAGCGGTTCCGCTTGGTTTGTGCATGCGGATGGATCGGGGCACTGCTAGCGTGCGGTTACGGAGCAGGATGATTGAAGGGAGGAAGAAAGAAACGCGGCGGTCGGCGATGTCGCACGAGCACGGGGTACGGGCGGGTGGCTAAGGAAGGTTCCGGTGTAAAAAATTCAACCGGAGTGGATGGTTTCTCCGTGGAAACACGAGTTCCATATGTCAGGATGTTAGAAAACGTTCTGGGTCCACACTAACAATTATTTAGAGTCATTA
Organism: Chrysopogon serrulatus; assembly: GCA_015844335.1. Classification (NCBI taxonomy): domain Eukaryota; kingdom Viridiplantae; phylum Streptophyta; class Magnoliopsida; order Poales; family Poaceae; genus Chrysopogon; species Chrysopogon serrulatus. Next base: position 63,890 of record JADLZL010005086.1, on the reverse strand, counting down.
GATGCACGTTTAAAGCAGGAGATCTAAGGTGGGTACGATGGTTTTGCGTAACAAATATTTTTTAATTTCTTCGCTCCTTTATAGTATAATATAATTCTTTATTACACGGGCTAGATGGTTTCCTTGTTTTGCTGGTGCTGGGCCAGCCAGGCGACCCAAAATGATCGAGCCCAAATAATCGCAACCCAATCACCGAAGCTGGGATCTGCTGAACCGCCGTAACTGCCACAGGGTCACGGACGACGACTCCATGCATGGCCGCAGACAACAAAACGGTGGCAGCCCCTGCGCGTCTGGTTCCGCCTCACCGCTCCTCCGGTGGGCTCCTTCCTCTACTACGATTTCGTTGGCTAAGTTAAAATCCTTAAGATAAATAAAATTTAAAGTTTAGACCACGAGGTTGTTTGTATCTGAGCTAAACTTTAAATCTAATTGAAACTGTTCCTCGGTGAGTTGCTCTTCGTGGAGGGGACACTACTTTATGCAAAATCGACGCCACAACAAGACAAGCTCAAGTCCATCTCAGTGTGGGCACAACGCAATACCACTGGCTTATTAGCAGCGACAGGCTCAAAATAGGGAAACAAAGCAACCAGACAGAAGTTGGCCGTGGGCGTTGCTAGAATCATATTAGATAGAGTTGGTCAGAGACCTGGAGGAATTAACCATCGTACAGTGGAGTTTGAACACCAAAATAAACTACAAAGCATGTATTTTGCTAACAAGAAACAAGGAAAAGTAACTTACACAAGGGTCTATCTAATCCAGAATAAGGATATATACTCCATGTCGGCAGTCAAAGCATATAGCGCCGTTCACCGGCAGCATCCAATCCAAAGGCTCAGCCGGTCAGCCCTCACTTGCAGATGCACGAGTGACAGAAATGGAATTCCAGGCCAGCGCGCGGCGCATCTCAACCCAGGACGACTTTGCCTTCGTCGTCGATCGTTTGCATTCGATTCGACACTTGCCGTCTGGCCGGCATATGGGGCTGCGATGAAACGCATGGGAAGCGTCCATCGCATATATATGTGACGAGTGGGGTGGCTAGGCTAGCTCCGGTCACGACTGCGCATGGAGTGAGCGGAGTGGCAGACTGGGGCGGCCACGGTTGTGCGCCGCGGGCCGCGCCGGCGACTGGTGCCCAGGCGCAGCTGCGGCCAGCGCACCTGCACGTGCGGGCATCGCAGACGAGAGTTCCTTGGTACGGTGTGATGCCGCGGGCCCGGTGAGGCGACGAACGGTGCTAGCTAGCTGCTAAATATAACCGCGCAGCGACTGGCGGCGAGACACGACTTTCCTATTGTGCTCCTTAATTACCCAGGACGACGAGCGTGTCGGATTCATGCATGGCGGACGACGTACGGCGCCGTCGACGTGCAGCATGCATGTGCATTTGATTACGGTGTCCAGCACGACGACGCGTGCGTGCCATATGCATGGTGGAAGCTGTGCTCGCGTATTTTCATTAGAAACCGGCAGCCAACACACACTGACTGATACTCCCTCTGTGCCGATATGTTTGTCGCTCGGGAAGCGTGTTCCCCAGTCACGCTTCCCGAGCGACTTTGAAAATGAAACGGGGGGAGTATATACAACGGTCACGCCGCTGCTGCCACTGCAGTACCTTGCGACTGCCCTCGAGAACCAGCAGCACAGGGAGCGACGACGACAGATACGGCAGCGCCGCGGGAAAGGCAACTGGTCGAGAAGACATCGCGGCTGAGGTGAAGAACTGAATCGTCCATGGCGACTGACGTGCTCTTGCGTCATTGCGTGGTTTCGTGGGCTTTGATGGGCATGTGTGCAAGTCCGAGCTGAGCCTTTGGATGCTGGTGAACGTACGGCCCTGATGCCTAGGACAGAAGGCGACAGCACCAGATGCTGCAAGCTAGGCATGGTGGTGAGTTTGGGCGCAGCTTGGCAGCACCGGATCATCTGTACGTCCTCCTTTTCTCTTGGTTAAATCTCTTAATACCGTAGCAGTGCGATTAGTGCACATAAAAACTATTGTAGTTTTAGTAGCGGTTAAATAAAAAGATTCTGATTGTTCATTAAGAACGACATCAGGAGGAATTATTTTATTTTCTATTGGAAAATATATGCATCCAAAAGTATGGAACCGGGAGCGGTTGGATGAACCCCTACAACTGCAAGCTAAGCTAAAAACTAGACATTGGTCCTTCTGCATAACAGAGTTGTGAGAGTTGAGCCCAGTCTTGATTGTTGTGGTCAACGAGGCCCAGTGTTATCTATTCTCAGCTGGGCCTGAGAGGCTAGTAGTGCTTTGTAATCCCTTTTTTTATCAATAGTGCTTGGTAATTGACCAGATTACCAATACAAAGCCTTGTTGTTTATCGTGCATCAATCAAAGATGATTTGTTTGTGCGCATGCACAAAAAAATCAAGGACGTTGCTAAAGCGTGCGCGTGCAGGATTTTGAAGTCCGGCACACCCACCTCCTCGCACACAGCAGCATTTCTTCCCTAGCTCCGGCGCCCTCGCCCTTGCCATCGGCCACTGCCTCGTTGCGGGCGATAGGGTTCGCCAGAGCCCCAGTGAAACCTAATCCCTGCAGCGGCCGCCCTCTGCCCCTCCCTTCTCCCTCCCCTACCATCTTCCCCATCTCCGGCGAGCCTCCCCCGCCCTAGACCTGGCTCGGCCACAGCCCCCGCCGCCAGCTACCCTACCGCCTCGCCAACCATCCCCACTGCCTGTCTTCCCTGCCTTCCCTCGACCGGCCGAACAATCTATATCCCGCCGAGTTTGAGAAGAAGGGGGTGCTCGTCGGAACCTTAGTTTGACAGAGTTGGAGGAGGAGGAGAAGGGAAGAGAGGAGAAAGGAGGAGGAGGAGGCCTACCTCTACCTTGAGCAGTTCCACGGCCACCGCTGTTTGATCCGGCGGATCCGCGGTCACCACTGCCAGATCCACGCCATGGCCGGCATGGGCACGAGGGAGGCGGTGGGGAGGTCGTGGGATGCCACTAAGAGGAGCTCGCTGTCACCATCACTGGGGAGAGAGAGAGAGAGAGAGAGAGAGAGAGAGAGAGAGAGCCAGGAGAGGGGAGGTTAAACATGAGCTAGATTGAAGACAAGCGGCTGTGAGAGTGCGTGTGTGCAGGGTGAGTGGGTGCTATCTCCAGGGTGTGCACGCTCGTATATTAGCATTTCCCAAAAATCAAAGAGGATCAAAACTGAGCTTGGCAATATACCTCATAGCAGCTGTTGTAGTGTACGCGTTCCTCAGCCAGGAGCTTGCTTGTGTTTGTGTATAAACTCTTCCTTTTTCCTATTGTACAGTACTTGTGTGTGCTTGGGGGTGTGGAGGCAGAGCTCCTAATTTTGTGCTGATTTAATTTTTCGTTGCTCAGCACACAGCTACCACCTGTTATTAAGATTATCGGAATCAGGACACTATATCTTCTCTCCATCTGTTTCGTTGCTGCTCTGCTGGGAAGTCAACGATTTCCACTACTTTCTGCACTGCATAGTCCTGTCGCTGGCACTTTCGTCTTTGGGGACTTTGTGCCATATGGTGGGTGTGTGTCGCTGTCTCCATTTTCTCCACGGGAACTACTCCCTCCGTCCAAAAAGAATGACGTTTTAGATGTTCGTGCCACAAGTTTGACTCAATTTATAGAAAATACGCACAATATTTATATCTCCAAATAATTTTGTTAAAAAACTAGATCTATAGATCTTTTTGATGATACTAATCAATGATATTTATTATTTATAAAAATTGCCGGCATCTATTTCTTGGGAAGCGAGAACGACGTCCTTTTTAGGACGGAGGGAGTAGTTGGCAAATTTATGGAAGCTATCTCGACTGGTCGTGGTCAAAGCTCAAGAGAGAACAGTTTCCTTCTTAAAAAAACAGAACAGTTTGATTCTACAAGCCTCTTCTTTTTTCACGAACTACAAATTAAAACTGAACTTTTAAAGGGCAAAAAACTGAAACAGGGTAGTACATGTACATGCGAATTTGAAATAGAAGCAAATGGTCGGCAAATAACCATATGCATGTGTGCACTTGAACCGAACTTAGCTAAATTAGTTGGGCTTTTTAGTAGAACTTACTCACTTAATTTCAGGTTCTCGACATGCCGGTACTTGCTTCGTAGAAAAAAAATGTTGTCTATACTTTGTTTTATATAAAAACTACCAAGGCACATATAACATTTTTTAAGAGAAATATTTCATTATCTTGTATAGTGGAGGAGGTTAATGTAGACCCCAAAAAAAAAAAAAAAAAAATTATGGCAGATCCTGTCTTTAGGATTCTTTTGAGTAAATGAAGCAACGCTGTCCCATCCTATCACTAACTCCACATAACATTTTTAGAGGCAACCAAAAACAATCTTTCTCGTCTCTTGTAATCCCTATAAACAAACACATTACAAAAATGATTTTCAACGATGGTACTCATTTCTAATAGTGGCTATTGATTGAGCCGCTTCTACAGTGACTGAAAAAAACACTAGTACACGTAACGCTTTTTATAGGCGGTTGAAACGGATTTTCACCGGCATTTCTTCCAACCGCCAGTGGAAGAGGCCAGTGAAAATGGCCGATTTCTACCGGGCGGCTGGATGGGAACCGCCAGGTGAAAATTGATTTCTACAAGCGGTTCTCTTAAGGAACCGCCCGTAGAAATCGCTGTCCAGAAATGCGAAAAAAATAGCAAAAAATACTTATAATAAAGCAAAAAATATTTTTTTTAGAACCGGGAGGCACCCGCCCACTAAAATCACGTATTTTTTTCACGTAAAAATCGTGTGCTACGCGGCCGGTGAGATTCGAACCCACGACCACGGCCTCGCGTGATACACCACACACTCACTTGTGTCTTATATCATTTTTGTTCCCCACATATTATACAAATCCGACGGAAAAATGAATATTTGAGGGTCTAAATGAATTCAAATGAAAAAGTGGTGAACTATAAAGTTTCATAACTTTTCGAGATCTACAACTTTTATTTAGAGTATTTCTCCATCCGAGGTCATTTGCAAAATTTGAATTTTAAATTTAAAAATTTTGGTCATAGTTTTCTATAAAAAGATGACTTCAAATGAAAAAGTTGTCAACTGCAAAGTTTCATAACTTTTCGAGATCTACAACATTTATTTTGGAAGTTTCTCCATCTGAGAATGTTTGAAAAACTCAACAAAATTAATTTCCAACTATTTGTACCGACGGTTTTTTCTTAAGGAACCGCCTGTAGAAATAGGGGCCGATTTCTACAGTGCTGTTCTCAAGGAAAACCGCGAGTAGAAATAAAATGCTAGTGTCAAAAGAAACGGTTTGTGTACTAGTGAAAGGAGCTGCCTCTATAATTGACTATAGTCTAGCCATCTATACATGAAAATGATTGTATTTCAGAGAAGCAACTTTCTTGGTGAAAGTGAACTGTTTTAGAAATACTGTTTGGCAAAACAGCTACACCAACAACTCCATGCATGGGTGAGAGAGAAAATTGTAAAACTACTTTTTTTTTCTTCTTCACCTCTCTACGTTTCTATGTGATGATAGCATAAAAAATAGCTTCGCCTATAATGCTGTTTTAAAAAAGTCTTTCGATAGAAAAACAGCTCATAAAGTTTTTTTGTGAATAAAGGTGTTGGTGAAGCTGTACCCGAATTTGTAGAGACGGCTGGCATTGGAACGGTTACCTTTAGCCACTTCTATATATTGAGATAAGATAACTTTAGTACTTGATTATATTATTCGATAATGGTGGATTCACGGCAGCGACTCAGCATCTCGCGAAGCTGCTTAGCCTCCATCAAACCATACGTGTCACGGTCCCATCCTCAGCCTCGCGCACTCATCAGTCACCGGAGGCAGTTCCTTTCCTCATTTTTTTTGGTACTCCGAGATTCCCCAGCACCCCAGATTGCTACCTAGCTATCTTCAGAGGCTTAGCTTCCAGTTCCATTAGATCTTGCTGATTAGTCAAGGATGTAGTTTTAATCTTAAACCCTGCAGCGGCTTAATCTTAAACACCACCTCTATAATCTCGCTGATGGACCAAAAAGTCTCTTCAGATATCAGGTCGACGTCGACGAACGGGGCATCCTTCAGGTACCTCCTGCACCAAAAATGAACTTCTGCTAACATTTACTGGTTGCCTAAATTAAGTATATCACTTGTCGTTTTCTTATCTGCGCTTCATAATAATATAACCAGGCTCTAAATTATATTCGAGTAAAGTACCTCGGCATGGAAACCGGTGCAGCGGAACAGTTATTTCTCTTGTTTCTTATGGTTTTCAGTGGTTCATCTGTTGTGCTTTGCTCCTTTGATGGGAACAAGACAGATCGGCTATCACTGATTCAGTTCAAGGAGGCCATCATTCGTGATCCACAACAAGTCATGACATCCTGGAATGACAGCAACCACTTCTGCAATTGGGAAGGAGTCTCATGCTGGATGAAGAATCCACGTCGCGTCACATCCCTTGTCCTCGATGGGCGAGGATTAGTAGGGACCATCTCTCCATCGATAGGAAACCTGACGTTCCTGAAGAATCTATCACTTACAGACAATTCGTTCACTGGACAAATCCCTCCATCCCTTGGCCATTTGCGTCATATCCGGTATCTTTACTTGAGTAATAACACACTGCATGGGGAAATGCCTGATTTCTCAAACTGTTCTAGTCTTATGGTGCTTTGGGTGAATGGTAATCACCTTGTGGGACAGATGCCTACATTTGCTAGTTTGCCTCCTCATGCTGAAGAGTTGCAGATTTCTGATAATAATCTTACTGGAACCATTCCTCCTTCTGTTTCTAACCTTACGACATTAATTCAACTTGGTATCATGTTTAATCAGATCAGTGGGGAAATTCCTAGTGAAATTGGGAAGTTACCGGTGCTACAAGTCTTTTACGCTGATGGAAATAACCTAACTGGAAGGTTTCAGAAAAACATCCTTAATTTATCTTCGCTTGTTATTTTGAACCTTGCTTCCAATTATCTGAATGGAGAGTTGCCGTCCAATCTTGGTAATTCATTGCCCAATTTACAAATGTTTGGTGTATTTGACAACCTCTTTAGTGGGCATATGCCAAGTTCGTTGACAAATGCTACTAAGCTATTCTTGATTGACATGTCAAAGAAAAGTTTCACAGGGCTAATCCCTAGTTCTATTGGAAAGCTAAAGGAACTGTCCTGGTTGAATCTCGAATACAATCGATTCCAAGCACATGACATGCAAGACTGGGGTTTCATGTATAGCCTAACCAATTGCACCATGTTACAAAGATTGTCCTTAGTTGGTAATCAACTTGGAGGGCAGATACCTAGATCTTTTGGCAACATTTCCGAGAAGCTTGTGGAGTTCTTTATGGGAAGCAATAGAATAACTGGGGGTTTCCCTTCTGGCATAGAAAACCTACGCAGCTTGAGTAATCTTGGATTGGAGGGAAATCAGTTTACAGGTGCCATTCCAGAAGGATTAGGAACCCTTGAAACTTTGCAAACATTATCTTTATCGAACAATATGTTTACAGGGAATATTCCCTCCTCTCTCTCAAACTTATCACAACTCGGACAGCTCTTTCTAGACTCTAACCAGTTGGATGGAAAGATACCCCCAACTCTGGGAAACCTCCAAGTCCTTGAAGCACTGGAAATTTCCACTAACAATTTTCACGGTAACATACCAAAGGAGATTTTCAGCATTCCTACAACAATACAGATTGGGTTATCTTCCAATAGACTGGATGGACCAATTCCCCGTGAAATAGGCAATGCCCTACAGCTGCAATATTTGTATCTTTCAACAAATAATCTATCCAATGCTATTCCTGACACACTGGGAAATTGTGAAAGCTTAGTGGACATTGAGCTGGATCATAATATTCTTAATGGCAGCATTCCAGCATCATTAGGGAGCCTGGAAGAACTCAATATATCTTACAACCAACTATCAGGATCCATACCAGAATCTATTGGCGATTTGCAATTTCTTGAGCAACTAGATTTGTCGTTCAACCAACTTGAAGGAAAAGTTCCAAGAAAAGGAGTATTCATGAATGCAACAGCCATAAGCATTGATGGGAATAAGGGACTTTGTGGTGGACCAATAGTGCTACAGTTAGCAACATGTCCTGTGACACCAGCAAATTCTATAACTAAGCACACACGGTCCATAGTGCTCAAAGTAGTGATCCCAGTTTGTGGTTTGCTATGCTTGGCAATGGCCGTTATAGCTGTCTTGGTGTTATGCAGGAGAAGGAAAAGAAGAAAACTTTTGTCCCTCCCTTCTTTTGGTAGGAATTTCCCCAAAGTTTCTTACCAGGATCTTGCCAGAGCAACTGATGGGTTCTCCCCAACCAATTTAATAGGAAGGGGAGCATACAGTTTTGTGTACAGAGGGGAGTTTTCTGAAGATGGAAATGTTGTTGCCGTCAAAGTTTCCAGTCTACAAACAAGAGGGGCGCAAAAGAGCTTCGTCGTAGAATGCAATGCTTTGAGAAATATCAGGCACCGTAATCTAGTTCCTATCCTTACTGCATGCTCAAGTATTGATTCTGGAGGAAATGACTTCAAAGCTTTAATATATGAATTCATGCCAAGAAGGGACTTACACAAAGTGCTATATTCAGCAGAAGATTCTGAAGAAAACCCTTCAAACCTGAACAACATTACGCTTGATCAAAGATTAAGCATTGTTGTGGACCTCCACCATAACAGTCAGGGTACTATTGTTCATTGTGATATGAAGCCCAGCAATATTCTTCTAGATGAGAACATGACGGCTCATGTTGGAGATTTTGGACTTGTAAAATTGAAAATCGATGCAGTAACATCATCCCTTGGTGATTCAAACACTACCTCTTCAGCCACAATAAAGGGAACCATTGGATATGTTGCTCCAGGTAATGACAAATTTAAATCTTAACTGTTCTTATTCCGTGTCCTGGTTATCATAATATAAACTAAAATCTTGTTTTATACCATCTACAGAATACGCAGGGGCCGGCGAAGTGTCAACAGCAGCAGATGTATACAGCTTTGGAGTTGTCCTCCTTGAAATATTCATTCGAAAGAGGCCTACAGATGACATATTCAAAGATGGATTGAGCATTGTAAGGTTTGCAGAGTTCAACATCCCTGATAGGGTACTTGAGATTGTTGATCCCCAGCTGCGACGAGAATTGGAACTCAATCAAGAAACCACAACAGCTTACAAGGAAAAAGGAATGCATTGTCTGATTTCTGTGCTAAACATTGGACTGAGTTGCACAAAGTCATCACTTGACAATAACTCACACAGAATGTGTACCTGTCAAGTGATATCTGAAATGCTTTCAGATTCATATATAACGTAGCGGTTGTTGTTTCAACTTTGAAGCTTTGTGGTGGACCGCTGGAGCTACACCTGCTTGCAGGTCATGTCATGACTGGATTCACCATCTGAGCACAGGCTATCAGTTGTACAGAAAGTGGTGATCCCAGTGGCCATACTGGTGCTACTTTCTGTAGTCATTTCTCTTGTATTCTTCATCCAGAGGCAAAAACATAAGACAGAATCCATTTCGTCACCCTCTATCGGTAGAGAATTCCAGAAAGTTTCGTATAGTGATATTGTCAGAGCAACAGGGGGTTTTGCAGCATCCAATCTAATTGGTCAGGGAAGATACGGTTCTGTTTATAAAGGACAGTTGTTCCACGACAGAAATGTGGTTGCCATCAGGTCTTCAGTCTGGAGATGAGAGGAGCACAAAAGAGCTTTATTGCAGAATGTAGTTCTTTGAGAAATGTTCGACACCACAATCTGGTTCCTATCTTAACTGCATGCTCAACCATCGATTCTACTGGGAATGATTTCAAGGCCCTTGTATATGAGTTCATGCCACGAGGAGACCTACATAACTTATTGTACTCAGTTGAAGGCAGCGAGGACTCTCCAATTTTGAACAATGTTTCACTGGGTCAGAGGTTAAGCATCGCTGTGGATGGATCAGACGCTTTGGCGTATCTACACCAGGAGCATCAAGGAACCATTGTGCACTGTGATTTGAAACCAAGCAACATTCTTCTGGATGCTGACATGGTGGCTCATGTTGGAAACTTTGGCCTAGCAATGTTCAAATTTGACTCCACAGCATCAGCTTCTACAGGTGACACAGATTTGACCTCTTCAGATGCCATCAAGGGAACCATTGGATATGTAGCTCCAGGTACTGTCTGTTTTCACCTTGTATTTGGTAACCTGATACCGGTGCATTCCATAATACCTATATTTGTTTTGGCTAAAATCTCCCTACATGTGATGTATAGAATGTGCAGGGGGTGGTCAGGTTTCAACTTCCTCGGATGTCTACAGCTTTGGACTTGTTCTCCTAGAGATATTCATCCGGAGGCGGCCAACAGACGACATGTTCAAGGATGGGATAAGCATTGTAAAGTTCACAGAGAACAACTTCCCTGATAACGTGTTACAAATTGTTGACCCACAGCTGCTGCAAGAACTGAACCTGAGCATGCAGAACCCAATGGCCATCAAGGACAGTGAAGCTCAGATCCTGCAGTCTGTAATCAGCATTGGACTCTGCTGCACCAAGACATCCCCCAACGAGCGCATCAGCATGCAGGAGGTGGCTACCAAGCTGCATGGAATCAGGAATGCATATCTTAGTGCAAACTGAAGGACGAGTTCAGTAGTACAGGTTCTGAATGAATAACTCAATAAATAAAGTTTCATTTCTCAATTCTCATGTACCAAAAGTTAGGAACTTACATCTTTCAAACCAATGAAAGTTCACATTGGTTCCTTAAATCAATATAGTAGAACATTGCACCAGGAACAATCTTTGTTCAGGAAGTCAAGTCACGCAACCATATATTTACGAGAAAATCTTTGAACTCCAGTGTTGGTTTAGCACTGGTTGCAAGTAGCAACCTTGCAACACTGAACAGGGTATCAGCAGCAGCAGCAGCAGCAACAGCTTACAGCTCTAACACGTAGCTGCTTGGCGTCATCGTGCCAAATTTTCCAAATCCAGATAACTCGCGTTGAAACCTTGAACCTTCACCGCCTAGATCAAGCTGAGAAATTTCCACCGGAGGTCCTTCTCCGGCAAAACCATGGACTGCTCCGCCATGGCCGCCCAGGATTCTTCGGCCAAATAGATCAAGCTGAGAAATGGCCACCAGCTTTCAATTCCCTCCACAAGAGCCTCCATCAATCTCCCCTCTGCACCTTCGAACCAAGAAAAGATCGAACCGGCACCTCCATCCCTGGCTGCTCGATCACCACCAAGCGCGGCCCCACTCACACCTCCTCTGGCCGGTTCGACGAGACCATAGGGTCCTAGGATGCCCCCTAAAGCTCACAGGCCAGTCGAGTGGCCGAATCGGTCGCCGGCCCGCTGTTTCCCCTCACGCGCCGCCGTATACGAGCAGGGCCGTCGCCGCCAATGCCGCCATCCGGCGTCTGTGCCCTGTCGAGAGCCAGAACAAGTGATAGCCTCCCCCCGCTGAGGTTGCAGGTGCGGCCCCTCGCCGGAGAATCCGCCACCAGCGAGATCGACAGCCGAGTCGTCGCCATCCCTCACGGTCAAGGCCGACAACTTCTATACGGTATTGACTGACACCACCCTGAGGTGGACCCCGGGCCCCACATGTCAGCTGCTACACATCATCATCCCAACCGGGTGCACTTATTTGGGATTTTGGTGAGCTATATATTGAATGATTTTTGGGAAAACATTTAAAGGTGCTATGAAACTAGAAATTTCATAACTACAAAATTCTAATAATAGAAAATATAACTTTATTAGTCTTGTTATGTTGTTCTCTACCGCATATAAAAAGACCATAGAGGCTTTATATGTTTCACTGCAAAGATTAATTTGCGCAATCTATTATTTACTTTATTAGGGTTAAAATATTCACCTAAGAATAAGAATTATGGAAAAATTTGCACGAACTAGTATCATGTAAAGGTACATTGATAAATAGTGTCGGACCTATCACCGAAGCAGATGGTATCGACGGCGTGGGTTGACTTCGGGGCGGCGCGAGGCCCAGCGTCCTGGAGGCGGCGGCGTAGGTCTGGGAGGCGGGGGTCGTGGCACCTGCAGATGCAGAGGCGCAGAGCTCAGGAGCTAGCCGCGACGTCGTCATGCTATGGCCGGAGCCTCGACGCGGGGCGTTGGCTTGGGCAGAGGCGGGTGACGCAATGACGAAGGGAGCCGCCACTCGGCCTATTGTTCCGTGCGTTCTCGACTTCTCGTGCATATTGTTTGGACACCAGAATACAGGAAATCCCTGCTGCAGTGCCGAGACCGACTAGTTTGTTTACAATGTGGGTGGCAGAGGTGAAGGACGACGACGGACGGGGACCTCGTACGTACGTAACCACCTGTCTCGTGGGAGCCTCAAGCAGAAGGTATCAACAGGATTCATCGCTGCCAAAGGGATCATGTTGATCACCTCACCTGTAGCCACCACCCGATCGTCCAACAGGATTAATGCACCTTTACTGCAGCTACTTGGTTCTGAATAAAACTCTGCTCTCAACTACGCGCAACATTGATCAAAACTAGATCCAGTGTTGGTCAGTCATTCTGCAGCGATTGAAATTTTTGACCTGTTCATAAAAATCATCCTGAAGGAAAGGAATGAAGCACAACCAAGCACAACCCTGGCAGAAACTGAATGCCAACTCTTTTCTGCTTATCTAATGTTTCCCCTGTTTTTGTGTACGCTCATAGTCACAGGATATTGGAACTGGACACAAGCTTCCAATACTACTAGTGCCAAGCAAAAAATAGAAGAAAGAAAATAATCTCCATTATATTAGGCACATCCGGACTCAGGAGTAATCAACAACAAGCTCACAACATAAATAAATTACAAGAACAGAGTACAATTGCCGTTCCAAATTACAAAGAGTACAAGTTTGTTCTCAGCACACCAGTTCATAACTTCATACACACATAGCTTGGTTTCATGGCAATCCGATATCACCAATTATTAATAAAACACATAAAAAATAAACCCAAATTGACTGAGCAAACCACACTGTGACGACATGTCACTGGGCAAACATTATTATAAGAAAAATAAAAAACTCGGTCACAAAAGCAGGATAAAACTCACTGAGATAGATAATAAACCTGGAAAGGGCAACTGAGTTGTGTACTTGTGTGCTCTGGATCAGAAACCAAACTGATCACCTGAGGTAGCTTTTGATGATATGTTTCTTGCGTGATATAAACTCTAGTGGCGCTACATTCAAATAATAGCGACTCTGCTCTGGCAGCTTCAACTGCAGCCTGTTCCACCACTCACGCTCTCCGTTGACTTCCACCTTGGACTTTGGATATTCCTTCTTGAGGAGTGGGAGACGTTGAAAGGATCGGCAGCCCCGGACAAAGAGCTTCTCCCAGTTTGGTGTCTCAAATCGAAACAAGACATCCTCATGGATGTGCTGCATCTGTGGAAGCTCCTGGAGGTAGATCCTTTTGATGCTTGGGAGTGGAGAAGATGCTACTCCGTAATCACCAGTTTTAGTGTAGAAAATTGTCTTGAGGTTGGAGCAGAAGAGAATGACCAGAGTCTCTAGTGCAGGTAAAGACAAACTACATGGGAACATTTTCTCCAGCCGTGGGCAGCGCTCCAGGTGAATGTGCTTTAGTAACTTCAGAGTAATCGAATAAGAGTCTAAAAGATTACTAGACTCCACCAAACTTCGCAGGTTATTTAGATCGAAGACATGCAGTATCTGTAAGTTAGGTAAAGCCTCTGAGCCATTCGAATATAAAATTAAAAATACTACTGCCATTTGATGGCAGCGCTGGAGCTGGCAATCTTCTAGCTGAATGAGACTATAATTGAGGTCTGTAAGGCATCTGACAAAATTATCATCTGTAATGAATATTGAGTTTGTGACATTGAGAATATGCTTTAAGCCATTTGGGTATTGATCCACAGCTGATATCTCAACATGACGTTGTTTTGGCTGAAGCTTCATCATGGGGGCAATGCTAGCGGCCTCAGAATACTGGACATCACCATATGTTGAATGCCTCTGCATCCTGGTATGTAGCTCAACTTTATTGTTCTGTGGCGCATTGCCTCTCACACTGCATGGCTTAACTTGAACATTGAATGATTGAAGAAACTGTCCTTCATTGACTAACTTGTTAGCAGCATCTTCGTTGAAGCTATGGAACATTCTGGGGTCATTTATTTTGATATGAGCTGTATTGGTAGTATCCTCTTTCTGCTGATTTTCATCTCCATAAGTTAATTTCTGCTGGCAAAACATCTTTGGAATTTGATTATCGTCATTTGCACAGTGAACCAAATAGAAAACCTTAGGAAACCGAACCAAAAGATGCCATGGAAATCTCATGGAACAAGGGACACCAAGAAATAACATGTTGAGGTGTGGTAGATTTGGGAGATTGTGAGGGACCTCCTCAATAGCAGTTCCAGAAAGATCAACAGCCTCCAGTGCTGTAAGATCATCACTAAAGTTTACAGACTTGAGCTTGCTGCACCCACACAAGGACAAGCACCTAACCCATGGTCCAGAGAGTGAGAAGGTTCTCAGATTAGGATGCCCAAGTATCATGATATCCTCCAATGCCTCCCATGTTTGTATATAAAGATCTTCAAGGAATGGTAATAGTTCCCAGACAATCTGAAGCGTTAAGCTAATGCAGTTAGAAATATGTAGCTCGTTGAGGCCCTTGGCTTCAGACAGGGACATTGGGAGTGACATCAATAGCATGTTGTTGATTAGCTTGAGTGTATGCAGGCATTGCATTGCTTGGAACATGCGCTCTGGAAAAGTGGTAATCTGAGTCCCCTCCACATGAAGAACCAACAGATTTGACAGTTGAGCCATGGAAGGCGGCAGCTCTCTGAGATTGGTGCAATTACCAAAAATGAGCTCCTCAAGGCTTGACATTTCATAGAAGAATTCAGAAGGCAGAGTGGTGAACTTTGAGCCTGATAGGTCAATGTAGTGCATATTGCTCTTGTTACTGCCATCTTGTTGTGTTAGCTCAAGCAAGGGAACCCCATTCATGTCTAGGACTTGAAGGTTTTCGAGATGAGCAAGTGGTGATGATGTTTCTTTGTCAGAAGTAGATGGTGGTGGAAACAAGGTATTTAGCTGAGTGCAGCCTCTGAGCGAGAGCACGTAGAGATTCAGTAGATTGGAAAATGATGGAGGAAGTGAATTTATAGGTGTGTAGGACAAATCAAGGACACGGAGGTGCGGGGTGAGTAGTGTATCGAGAGAAAATGCTGACATATTTGAACAGCGTCTCAAAATAAGGGTTGTCATCACTGTATGCTCTGTTTTCCTTGGCTTCCAATCCCAGCTTACATGCCTACCATCATCATTCATAAATGAGACCCACCTTATTGGTTTGTTGCTCTTCACATGGGTAACGAGTTCATCTTGCTTGAGACGTGGGACATCCTCAGCTAACTTCGACACACCAGTGATGATATCCTGGGAGGATGACATAGAAGTAGGTTCCTCACATGAGGTACCTACTGTTGAAGTAGAGACAGAGTAGATTGGCAGTAACGAATATTCCTGCAATGCTTGAATCACGACCTTCCCAGCTTCATATGCAGACCTGTAGTAGTTGCTCTGTTTTTGGCTGGTGGCTGCTGGTGTATTGGT
Source organism: Chrysopogon serrulatus (assembly GCA_015844335.1). Classification (NCBI taxonomy): domain Eukaryota; kingdom Viridiplantae; phylum Streptophyta; class Magnoliopsida; order Poales; family Poaceae; genus Chrysopogon; species Chrysopogon serrulatus. The sequence continues at coordinate 48,220 of JADLZL010005086.1, read as the reverse complement.
AGAGATTGCTGTTGAGAAAATTAGGTTCTCAGCCACCCAACAGCGAACCAGCTCATCAGATGTAACGGTGGAGGTGTTGCTTGCCTGATGCCCAGCAGCTCCTTGACCTTGCAGTGGATGGTATAGGATACCAAAATACAAGCAGTGCTGAGCTACGTGGAGCCAAAACTCCTCGTTTCCCTTGTGCTGGACCTGGAGTGCCATATAAATGGATCTGGCTGCATCTCTTAAGGCCTCTTTAATCAACACACCCCAATCTCGCTCGCGAAGATCATTGAAAGGTGGTGCATAGTAATATTCTGGTGTTAAATGAAGGGCCAAGCCAAATTTACTTTCAGCGCCTCTGCTTTTTTTACAGATATCATTGGATCTGGTCGAGATGAGCCAACGCCAGTTTTGGGATATTGATGGCCGCCGGTAGCCCAATATGAAAACTAACATGTCCAATGAGGTGGGGACATGCAGGTTTTCTAAGAGCAGCAGATGCCTCTTCCCTAGCAACTTTTTTCTGATCATTTCCATTATTGGAGAATGATCAGGTTGACGATGATAGTTAGTGTCCCTCCATCGATCTGACCCAACCAGGCGAGGATCCAACCGTCCAAAAGCCTGGAGCATCAGGTTGGCAGAGACTTTGCAGTAGCCAAAGTAGCTCTCTTCTGCAGCAAGCAGCTTGATATCTTCGGGCAGCGGTGTCTCCAGCAGGGTTGTTGCCAATTCCCTGAGGATATCAAACGCCAACCGACGCTGGGCTGTAGTGCTGCTTGCTGTTGCGGTGGATGGGAGCCTTACGTGTATAATATGGTCGTAGGGACCATAGATGTCCTTGGTGCGCTCGAACAAGAGCCTGGTAAGGGTGGGCACAAAGGAAGCTGTGGGTCCAATTCCGACGTTCCATATCATCGGGTGGTCCTTGCTCCACTCCTCAACCTTCTCTTCCAGTGCTGGTATCCCAACCCAGAAAGTAGAACCACCGGTCCTGTCAGACAATACCCATTCGCGCCACCTTCAGAAAAGAAAAACAGGTGCACAAGCGCAAAGGCTTCGTCAGTGCTCGATCAACACGTGCATGTACACAGAAATGTGAAACAATTTTGGAGATGGTAACGTCCAATGATCAAATTAACATAACTCAATTACTAGTACTTTCCATTTATTTCTCTGCTAAACAAGTCCATCATCCAACATTATGTTTCTTTACCAACCCCAAACAGAATAATATTAGTATAAGTTGCTTCCACTGTGCGAACGAATCATATTGATGAACAGCGTCGTTTTTTTCTGGTCATTTGGACCTTGATAACCAGCAGGCATAGACGCTTTTTAGCAGTTAGCAAAAGGATGTCTGAAGTAGGGCAGAACATCGATCAAGATAGGGGCACCCAATACAGACATAGGAGTACCACCTGGCATGAGTGACCGCACGGTTTCGTACGTATTTACCCTAATGCGTGGATAAATTAAAGCAGTTCATAAAAAAATATTTAAGTACCCTAGTCTGGATTGAAAAAAGGAAAATAGAGAGCATGTGATTGGATCTGCTGCTACAAATTCTGAACTTTTTTGACGATTAACTGCTCTAAGCCATATACATCCTGCGGTGCAGCTGACATGATGGACAAATAATGGGCAAATGCACATAACCGACACTCGGTCAGTGACCTACCCTAAAAAATGTGGTTTCTAAAATGTTGGTTTCTTATACTAAAGAAAAACAGGAGCATAGCACATAGGCCTTGTCGGTGTTCAAAATCTTTGTGTAAATATAAATTTGAAATTTTTGGAGAGAAGGTGTTGTTCGATGATCAAATTAACATGGCTTACTTTCTCGTACTTCAATTTATTTCTCTGACGGACAAGTCAATCTTGCTATGTTCACAAAGAGAGTGTTTGGTTGGTTGGTTAACCCTTGGCCTAGTTCCTGGAGCCAAGTTAGACTTGTTTGGCTGCCTGTAGATGTGCCGCGGCCTGGCTTTGGCGAGCCAACTGTGTGCCCCTAGCCTGGCCAGCAAAAAACGTGAGCGTCGATCGTTTCCGTGGAGCCAGGCTTGGCATAGAGAAAAACTCATTACCGTCACCACCTCTGTGTCGTTTTCCCTCCCTCCGGTCTCCCTCGGCATCTCCTTGCTCACACCGGCCTGCATGCTCCCACCCTCGCCGATCTCCTTGCTCCCACCCGCACCAATCTCCCTGCCCCCCAACCTCGCAACACGCTGGGGAGGAGTCCCCGCTGGAGGCTGCAGGTCGCTGGGGTGGAGGCGTCCTTCGCCGGGGACGAGGCTAGGGAGTAGGGACAACCTGGCCCTCGCCGCCGAGGCGAGGAAGCTCCACTGCTCCTGGGTGTTCTTCATCCTTGCTGTCACCGCGCCCGCGGCTGTCCGCCTCCTCCCCCTTGCTGTCAACCCCAGCAGAACCAGTCAACCGCCTGCTCTACCTTGACAGCCTCCGCCACGACTCCGAGGACGTGCAGGCAGGGTACGCCGCGTAGCTCACGCGCTCCTTCCACGTCCTTGCCTGCTTCATGCTTCCCTGGCGCGCCCGTATGGTAGCTCACGCTGGTGGTGGTGGGCCACCACGGCCTGCTGTGCCGTCGAGGCCGCCTCGTAGGAGGGACCTCCTGCTGCACTGTCGAGGTCGTCGCGGCCTACTGCAGATGGTTGGCTTCGCATGCAAATTCAATAGTTTGCCGACGTCGCTCCTGCTGCGCCGTCGAGGTCGCGGCCTGCTGCGGATAGTCAACTTCGCGTGCGAGTTCAGCAGGTTCATCGACGTCGTGCTAGCCATGGTACTGCCGTGCTCGCCTTTCTCGCTCGCCGGTGTCATGTGCTGCTGCTCATTGCTCGCTGCTGCCATGTGCTGCTGCTCCCAGGATGCCCGCCACATGTTCGACGAAATTCGTCAAAGGGGTAAACTTATCAATTCACACAAGAGGTCACCGTATCGAACAATCCAGCTAAACAAACACGCTATGGAGCTAGCCAGGCTCACATAGTACAAACAACCAAACAACCAGAAGTTGTCTTTGTGGGAGTAGGCTAAGGCTGCTCAGACTAGGATTCTAGCCAGGCTAGAAGTTGGTCAGAAAACCAAACACACCCATAAAGTATTAGGCCCCTTCGGTTGGGCTTCCCAACCTGCTTTTTCTTCTTAAAAAGTAAAAAGTCAACCAAAAGGGTGGGAAAAAAATTAGGTGCAGCTCCTTGCACCGCGTTTCCTTACAGACCCACCCCGGATGGAAGTCACATATCCCAAAAAGCCCACACACATGGCTGGGGGTGGATGGCCAGGAGGCCCACCGAGGTTTAAGCCTATGCCATCCACCTCTGGCTATGTGATGGGTTTTTCAGAATATGTGGCTTACATCCAAGGTGGGTTTGCATAGAGGCGCAGTGCAGGGTGGTCTACACCCAATTTTTTTCCGGTAACTCATAGCTGCTTTGCACCAAAAGCTACTTTTCCTCTAGGACAAAACTCACGTACAGCAGCCACCCTTTGCTATCACTGGATGTGGAGTTGGACTCACCTGCCACGTGTTACCAAAAAAATGGTTTGTTTTTGTCTTCTATCGAGTCCCCATCTTCTTCTCGCCCGCATCCCGAGCCGCTGCTCTTTACGCCGACACCGCCAGAGGCCAGCCACAGCTCCATCCAGTGGCGCCCCGAGGCAGCTGATTTTTTTCGTGACCTCCGTCGATGCCAGATTTCTGCATGACCTACCTTGATGCTGATTTCTGCGCGTGGACCCATGCACCACGCCGCCGGCATATGCCCAACAGCCGGCGACTCAGCAAGTCCCTTCTGGCCTTCCTCTCCTACCTTCCCCGCGATGACAATGACACACGTGGATCTGCCTCTGGCCGGTGGTGGTCCTTCCTCAATTCCGGCCGTCGCAATCCAGAGCTACGCCATGAGTGCACTTCGGCCACTGGCATGAGGGCCACCATACTGGAGAAGCTGTCCAGTGTAGTCGTCCGTCGCGTAGTGGAGCTACGCACTGGTGCACTTGTAGCCCGTGCACGCCTAGATGCGGCCAGACCAGGGAGAAAAAGCCACCGCCGCTGACGGATGCTAGCAGCTAGAGGGCCTGGGGGTTGGCAGACGCACGACACGTGTCCCCACCAGTGAGAGAGGAAGGAAAAAGACGACGAGCGGGGTCCACTTTTCAATGATAGAGAGAGTTGAATGGGGTGGACTGTGAATGACATGTGCGGTCTGCTCATAAATGTTTCACAAAAGCCGAAGCTGTTCCATTAAACGGCTTTCAACATTCTCATAGGTCATCTTCCACGACTGCTTTTTCACAGCCCATAGCTTACTATTTTTTTAAAAGCCACAGCTCAACCAAACGCGCCCTTAGTAAGTTGCTTCGGCTGTGCGAAGATATTGGACAATTTATTTCTTCGACCGTGATAGCACACACAGCCGACATGACATTGATTTGGGATTAATTTTTGCTGACCTCTTTATTTGAGAATGATATTTGCGCTTGCCCAAAGCTCATCGTGGAACTGAAAGAACTTGTGTTTAGAAGAGTAGAAGGGAGATTGTGCGATGTTGCTGAGGGAAAGTTGCATCCTATAGTTGGAGACGCAAACTGCTTTCTTATGCTGCAAAAGTTGTTTTGATTAGAGCCTATCTCTCCAACATTCCAATTCGTCTCATCTCTTTTATAAAATTTCCTAAACGTGCCATCAAGATCAATCATTCACACATAACTACTTGCCTTTGCAATGATAGTATGGATCTCCATAAGTATCATTGGTTAATGGGGGAGTGTACGAATGCTTAAAGATATTCGAGGGTTCGGGATTCCTAAATTGAGGGACCTTAATTTGTGCCTTTTAGCTTCTTGTATCAAGAGATGAGTCTGATGGTCATAAGCTATTGAGACAACTTATAGACTATAAATATGATACTCCTGGTCTTAACCTATGTTGTAGTTCTACTCAGGGATTTCAAAGGTGTTATGTGGGCTGTTTCAGCTGCTAAGATGGGGTTTAGATGGCATATTTGTAACGGTAGGAGAGTTCAATTCTGGAAGGATAATTGTGTTGGTCCCTGTTGCTTAGCTGTTTAGCACTAGGAGATATTTGCGTTGGTTCACGAAATGTCCAGGACAGTGCATGAGCGTCGGGATGTAACTAATTTGAAATGCACATTAGAAGGTGTGTAGATCAGAGACTTATGAATCTCTGGCTAGAAGCGGTATAGATTGCTTCTACTGTTATTTTCAGTGCAGAAGAGGATGAGCTAAATTGGCAATTTAATTCTAGTGGGATTTTATTCTACCTGATCCTTGAATAGAGAGGTATTCTTTCTGTATATGTTCCAGGCCGTATGGAATTTGAAGACTCCACCTATGGTTCATTCCTTTTTCTGGCTTTTGTTTAAGAAAATATTATTGACAAGAGATGAGGAAAGTAATAAGTCACATCCATCATAGTTTAGAATTTGGCTAATAATGGCCTATGTGCATGTTAATAAGATGTTGTAAGGGTTTGGCACCACTATGGTTGTTAAAGGGTGTTTAGACCAACATATAATGTTTTTAGAGTCGATCTCACTATATCCGGGTTTAATATTTCACGCAAAGCGAGAATAAAAGCATAAGTGGGCTGGTGATAGGTGTGGTTCATTCAACGTGAAGAGTGGATCTAAGCAATTGAAACTCTAGGACGTTACAAGTGGTATCAAGGCCGACTTTTGCAGACATGGTCTTGTGCGTGTCAGGGCACCGGATGCATTGTTGTGTATGCCAAGGGCGAATGTTTTAGGTCATCTTTTGCCCAGCTATGGGTGTGTTGGACCATCAAGGATGTCGGGCCCTTTGAGGAGGTGTATGTCACTTCCAGGCCATTTTAAAATGTGGCCCATAGTCGTCTACGTGTATGTGGAGGGTTTAGTCACACTTTAATTGTTAAAGGTGGGTTAGACCAACATATAAAGCTTGTAAAGTCCATTGTACCATCCTTGGGTTAACTCTTATATATAAAGCGAGAACAAAAGTGTAAATGGGCTGGTGGTAGATGTGGTTCAGTTAACATAGATTGGATCTGAGCCATTTAGACTCAGGAGCATCACAAAGTAAGACAAATCTTGTTTCTTTTCTTCAGAGACTGAATTAGTGCACCATCTGTTTTTTCAGTGTGTAGTAGCCAAACAGCTTTGGTCAAATGTCTCTGAGCTTTTTGGCAGTGGATTAGGAATAGGTTTTCTATCTATTGGTCAACTACGGCTTAGCAATACTAAATTCTTAGTTTATAACATGCTTGTGCTACAGCCCTGTGAAGGCTTTGGAAACCCAAGAAACAAGATTTATTTTCATGAAATAGCTTGCAGAAACATGAGGTCTATAATCATGAATCTTGCAATTATGATACAAGGATGAGGTTTACTTTGTCCACAAATGTAGAAGTTGGAATTCTCTGCAAAGATGGAGGAGCTCAAATGCTTGGCCACAAGGCTTACAAGATGGAGGTTTGCACTCCTAGCCTAGTTTGCTAGGCTAGTGATAGGATTGGAACCTAGGGTGCAAAACTCGTTTTGTGGTATAGACAACAACACTTAGCACAACCATAGTGCACTTTTGGATAGAATCTTGCATAAGTTTTGGTAAGTAGTTTTAGAGGCCAATGCAAGTTTAATTTTAGAAAGCCTATTTGACCCTTCTATTTAGGTGTAATGGTCCCTTCATCCCTTGTTGGCACAACCATGTTGGGGGCTTGCTTCTCCTTGATAATGCTCAGCCACTTGTTAAAGACCGCTAGGGGCTAATTGTGCACCTATAGGCTTAGGAATGTAGTGGTGCATATCACTTGGCAACATGAGCAGCAACAACAATAATGGTGACACAAGCCTATAGCATAGTTGGCCATGGGGGTAGAGCCGTTATGAGGTATGAGTGCGGGCCAAGCTTGAGTAGATCTCTAGCAAGAACAGGCTTGGTAAGCGTGCATAGGTATATCAGTCGATGTTGACGCAGAGTAGACAAGCTGACATGGCAACGAGATTAAGGGCCACTACATGGCATATTGAGGCCATGAAGCTGGTGAACAGAGCGCACGGTGATGGGCAATCATGTGGTGAAGAAGGAATGGAATGAGAGGAAGGTGGCACAGCAAGAAGGAGGGTGACTAATGATGACAAGTGGCTCAGGTATCATCATCGACACCCTAAATGTCACCTTAGAAAAGGGCAGGACTAATCAACTATCCCTGACGCATCTGACTAACCATTAGTCGAAGGAACCATGCTCCCTGCTCAGGAACCTATTCACGGCTCAGGGGCTGTTGAGTTGAGAAGTGACTGAGCAGATTGCCCTAAAACTCTTGTGCCAAATGTCATTACAGGTGGAACAACGTAGATTCCCTTGAGACGAGCACTGAATGAAGACAGTGGAATGGAACATCAATACAATAGCTAATAAGTCTATCAAATTTTCATTAGAGTTCAAACCAGAGAAAATGCCCATCTTGATCCTTTACTCAACTTCTGAGTCAAGTCAAGGCTTCAGGGATAAATCCACCAGGTTTGCTCGTGCAAACTCGAGCAAGAAAAGTAAGGATCTACATGACTGTTTAGACAGATGATCACACAAAGAAAAGCACTCGAACAACTAAATTTAAGATAGGCAGTGGAAATTCAGGGTAGATTCAGCAAGAATTTTGGAGCATGGGCAAGAACAACAAGAACAGGAGGGAGAGTAGGAGCATAGGGGATTCGGGAATTTGGGTTTCTGTTATTCGATAGCCAATCATAGGTTCATTACAATGCTCTTATACACTGAGCATGCTGACATCACCAAGGGCCTAGCCTCTACGCCTAAAAGGCCAAGCCCACCTATAGCCCAAGACGGAGTCCAAGACAAATAGCCCAATTACTTATACATTATTCACTTTGCCACTTTCGCCATCTTCAGATGCCACCTTCTATTTGTGACATTACTCCCCCCTTTAGCAACAGCTTGACCCCAAGTTGTGGGATATCTTCGCCTCATATCTACTCATCTTTCCAAATAGCCATAGAAGCCGGTTGTTTGTCCCATTGCACTAAAATTCTCTGCTTCAACTTACTTCCCAATAACACTTTCTTGATTGCCAACACTTGCACAGGTAATACTAAAATATCTGCATCAGTAGCCACTGCATCAAGAGATTCTAATACCTCAGTATTTGGAGGAAGGCACTTCTTCAATTGTGAGACATGCACCACCGAGTGTATTTGGGCAGTTGAAGGAAAGTCTAGCTTATAAGCTACAGCTCCCGCTCTAGCAATGATTTTGAATGGCCCAAAGAATCTGAAAGATACTTCTGATTGCTCCTTGTAGCTACTGATGACTGAATGTATGGTTGGAGCTTCGGTATACACTGTCCCCCACCTGAAATTCCTTCTCTGATCTCTTCTTATCAGCCTATTGCTTCATCCTTTGCTAATCCCTCAACAACTATTATTAAATTAGTCTATGCAGGTAGTTTCTTTCAGTGAGCCAGAAAGACAAGTCACTGACTGATACTGTAGTAGGATCAGGAATTCCTAGACTTCTTGGTGGATGGCCATACAACACCTGAAATGGAGTTGTGCCAAGAGCTAAATGAAAGAAGGTGTTGTACTAGTACTTAGCCAATGGTAACCACTTAGGCCACTTCTTGGGGCAAGAATGTATTGTACACCTCAAGAATATTTCAAGACACTAATTTAGTCTCTCCATTTGACCATCAGTTTAGGGTTGGTATGAAGAACTCGCCAGTAGTTGGGAGACAAGGCAAATAGTTCCTTCCACAATTTACTAGTGAAAATTCTATCTCTGTCAAATATGATGGCCTTTGGCAAATAATGTAACATGTAGATGCTGCTGAAATATAAATGAGCCATAGTCAAAGCTGTATATTGATATGATAATGGTAGAAAATGGGCATGTTTTTGAATTTGTCAATGACCACTAATATGGTGTCATATTTATTAGCTTTGAGTAATGCTTCAATGAAGTCTATGCCCATAATAGACCATATTGATTCTGGTATAGGCAAAGGCTGAAGCATTCCTTGGATTTTACCATGGTCCACTTTAGCTTATTGAAATATGGAGCATTTCCGTACAAACTCAGTCACCACTTGCTTAAGCTTTGGCCAAGAGAATAGAGCTTTGACTCTATGATACATGGCATGAATGCCCGAATGCCCTCCACAGCCACTGGCATGTAAAGCTTGCAATATGTGCTGCTGTGCCAAGGTATTATTGCAAACCCAAATTCTCCCTTTGTGCCTAATGATACCATCCACCAAAGTATAGCCCTTTTCATTGTGCGTACTCAAACTAAGTTCCACCAACAATTGTTTGAGTCCTCATCCTCATTATAGACTTGCTATAATTTTTCTAGCCAAGGAGTACCCATGGAGATAGCAAACAAAGCATTGGGCCCTTGAACTCTTGATAGAGCATTAGCAGCTGAATTGGTAACACCTTTCTTGAATTGGATTTTGAACTGCAAACCCATCAATTTGAGTAGAGCTTTGCTGTATTTTGGAAGTTATAGTTTTTTCGGTGAGATGATGCAATGAGTCCTTAAGATGAACTCTTTGCCATGCAAATAGCTTCTACATTTATCCACTGCCATTACCAAAGCCAAATGTTTCTTCTCATAGGTTGGCAAGGCCTGATTTCTTAGGCGTAAGGCTTTACTTGAGAAATGATATAGGGTATCCATCAACACAGCACCCATTCCTTTATCACTTGCATCAGTCTCAATGACAAAAGTTTTATCAAGATCAGGTATTGTCAAGACTGGTGCTGAGCTAAGAGCAGCATTCAATAGTTGAAATGCCTCTTGACTTTAAGGAGTCCACTAGAAATGCACAACCTATTTTAATAGCTGAGTCAAAGGCTTACTGATCAGCCCATAATTCTTTGTAGATCTTGTATAATAGCCTATGAGTCTCAAAAATCCCCTTAACTGTTAGATAGATTTGGGAGTAGGCTAATTATTCACAACTTCTATCTTGGATGGCACAGTACCCACACCATCCTTAGAGACAATGTGACCCAAATACTCTTAAGGACTGTTGAGCAAAGGCACATTTTGATCTTTTCAATAGAAAACTATTACTATGCAAGATCTAGATAACTTGATTGAGATGAGAAATATGCTCTGCCATTGATTTGCTATACACTAAAATGTCATCCATGAAGACTAGAATGCATTTTCTAAGCAATGGAGCAAATATTGTGCTCATTGCTGTTTGAAAGGTTGCAGGAGCATTAGTCAAACTAAAGGGCATGACCTTGAATTCATAGAGTCCACTATGTGTTTTGAAGGTACTTTTCATTTCATCTCCTTCCATTACTCTAATTTGATGATACCCAGATCTATAGTCCAACTGGAGAAATAACTTGCTCCAGGCAACTCATCCAATAATTCATCAACAATGGGCATTGGACGCTTGTTTTTCACTATAATTGCATTTCAGTGCCTGTAATCTACACAAAAGCTCTAGGATCCATCTTTCTTCTTTACCAATAATATAGGGGATGCAAAAGGTCCAACACTATGATGTATAATCCTAGACCTAAGCATCCCAGATACCTGCTTCTCCATCTCATTCTTTTGTTGAGGAGTATATCTATATGGCTTGACTGTTACTGGTTGAGCGCTAGGTACAATTGGTATGTGATGATCATAACTCCTCTTGGGAGGCAATTCAGTTGGTTCCTAGAAAAGATGCTGATACTGCTCAGTCATTGTATTAAGCTCTAGAAGATCAGTTGCAGATTCTCGCACTTTGTTAGACCCGAAATGAAATCGGGCTAGGGGTGTACTTAACACAGAAAGTGAGCTCTCTGATTTCTCTTCCAAAGGACAGGTTGCCTTCAGAGTCAACATGTGAGAGACTACTTTCTTCTTTAGGAGCCCTCTGAGCTTGTGACTAGATATTTGTGAATACTTATATTTCTCATTAGTGACTCCCCGAGCAGAATTCTCTTAGCATTATGAGTGAATCTCACTTGCTTCTTCCTTCAATGGATCCACAATAGACTATAATCTTTTAGCCAACCAGCTCCTAACACCATATCATTTGCAATGTAGTACTTGAATGTCATAAGCAAAGGTGTGACCATGCATATGCCATTGCATTTGAGGGATGATATTGTCAGAAAGCATGAAATAGCCATTAGCTGATGTGAACTTTAGTGGCTCACAAGACTGTTTAGGCTGAGAAATCTATTCTGCTAATTCTTTACTAATAAAAGAGCCAGCACTGCCTGAGTCAAGAAGAATGAAGACCTCCTGAGACTAAACTAAGCTCCTTAGTCTTAGTGTTCTACTCATCTACCTTTTATTGTTCACTGACTGATGGACAAAAGCTGGTGTCACAGCCATGATCACCTGCCCAGCACTGGCTTTAGCATCTTCTTCTGATGATGTATAGTCTTCCTTAGGGTCCACTTGAACAGCCTCAATTAGCTCCTAAATCACATGCAGAGGCATTTGTGTGGGGCATTTATGATTCTAGCCCATCCACATCTCTTCACAAGTAAAGCCCAGATTGTTCTGTCTTCTGTAAGCTTTTAGAGCTGATAGCTTATTTGCAGATCTAGCTGTCTAAACATGTTCTGTTGCCTTCACATCATCTTTCCTAAACTTTTGCCTATCAGAAGCAGAGCTATAGTTGGATTGGTACCTGCCTGACTCCCTATGATTAGCTTTGAACTGAGTTTTTGCCTTAGCCAGTTCCAACTCAGCTTCTTGCAACAAAGCCAAAGTCCCAGCAATTTCTAGATTAGGTGGGCGATGCAAGGTGAGAGGTGTCCTGATCTCCTCCGTAAGGCCATCTAGAAACTTTGTGACAAAATACACATCATCGTAAGAAGTGTTACACAGCATAATATTGTGAGATAATAGCTCAAACTTGGCTTGATACTCAGCTACAGATCCTATTTGACGAAGGCTCTCCAATTGCTTCATGAACAAAGGATACTGATCCTTATCAAATTGAGCACAAACTGCCTTCTGCATGGCACCCCGTGACTAAAACCGACCCTATAGCTGAATTGTTTGAAGCCAGGTAGCAGCTGTGCCAATGAAATTCAGCATGGCGAATCATGGCTTCATCACTTTAGAGACCCCATAGATATCAAAATACACCTCACATTGGTCCTTCCACAGGCAAGGATTGGTGCCATCGAATTTGGGGAAATCTATTTTTGGCACAGAACCAGCGCAAGTAGTATGAGCAGAGGAACCAGGGGCAACATCAAACATAGAAAGAGGGTATTCAAGATGCAGGCCCTAGTGATTCTCCGGTGGAGCGTCTGACCCTAAAATGAGTCCGAGAATCCCATCGCCCGCGCCATGCCCATTGGGCTGCTCCCCTGAGGAAGTGGAAGGAAGAGACACATTGGGGTCAACTCCTTGCACCCTGCCCACTCACAGATGAGGTAGCGGTGGCGGTGGTGGTGCTGGAGTCAGTGGCGGTGGTGGCGGCGTCGAGGCCTTCTCCAGGTGAGAGATCCGCACCGCCATCTCCGTCGTCCTCGTGAGCAACGACCTGAGCGATGAGTCGGTGGTGGTCCTCCATGCTTCAAAGTCATTCATCTTGCCGAGGACTTGCTGCAACATTAGGTTGAAACCCTTCAATTCCTCCGCCATGTTCTCAACATCGGTCACCATTCTTGCTTGCAACAATGGGGCTTCTTCTCCGGCACCAGACCAAAACCTACTGAAATTGGAAAAATTTCTAAGGATAACTGGCTCTGGATACCAATTGTCAGGATCTAGAAGGAATTTAGGATAGGCAGCAAGAATTCGGGGTAGATTCAACAAGAATTTTGAAGCATGGGAAAGAACAGCAAGAACAGTAGGGAGAGCGGGAGCACAAGGATTGGAGAATTTGGGTTTCTGTTATTCGATAGCCAATCACCGGTTCATTACAATGCTCTTATACTTCAAGCGCGCCGACATCTCCTAGGGCAGAGCTTCTGCGTCAGCGAGCCACTAGCTATCGTAGGCTACTAATGGAGATACGTGCCTCAAGTATCCTGGTGCCCAAGAATGGAGAAGCCTAATGGTCAAACTGAAGGGCAAAGCTGATGACACACTGAAACGTGTACATCACCCCCTTCACCTGACCTAGTACACTACACGTCACACATTAGTGCAAAACGACACGGATTCACAGCATGGAGGAGGATCACCCTGGAATGCTTTGAATCCGTGTCGCTTTTGCACCGAACTATTAGGCTTGCTTCACCATAGAAGCTAACCTTGCTTCACCTAACCAGTATGGAGGAGGAACTCGAACTATCAGATATGTCTAGTGTGACGGGGGAGGTCGTCGTACAAGCTGACATAGAAAATCACCCTGAACAGTGCCACTTGTTGGACAGGGATAGCACGTAAAAGACTAGTCGGACGACAGGTGACACATGGAGAAGCCGCCACGGACAAGACTGTTGGATGTCGTTATTGTATAAATTCAACAAATCAACTAGCCATGAAAAAGGATACAAATGCGATCACCAAAGTAGATATAGGGTTTACACTGATAGAATTCCATGAGTTTTGGTGTTTCACTGTTTCTACAGGTGTAAACTGGAAAAGACGCAAACCCAGGAGCTTATCGGAACATAGAACGGGAAATCGGACACCGCGGCAATACAGAAACATTCTAGAAAAGACGAGAAGGCACCACGCCGAGCCGGAGGCCCCTAGGCTAGAATGTTCCTGTGTCCCGGCTTGGATTTGGTATAGTTCTTACCTTCTCTAACCTTTGTTCTTTTTCATTGTATAGATATATGATTGCTACAATTGAATTGATGAATACTTATATGCTTATATTCATAGTTACTATATTGTTTGTCTATTGTGGTTATATGCTTAGTATAGTTAGATTAACATTATACTTATTTATAGGTTCGTATAGCGCTCATCAATTGATCGTTGGGTGAGTGGTAAACATTGTGTAAGCGTTAGTAGGGCTTCTGTACGAAGGAAGGGCATGTTATGTTCTTAAACTTCCCTAGTATGTCCACTATAAATAGATGTAATGCTAATCTTAGCGATGACTATTAAGTGTAATTGCACTAACCATAATATGCAGTGACATATAGCTAGGAATAACATAGGAATATCTCTTGGTGTTCTGCTAGTAACCATAATATGACTACTAAGTGTTTATGCTGATGATTATATACTTATCCTTATCATTTAACTTGTGACTTACTTCTGCATTGGGTAGTGAGGACATGATTATATCTATCCATTACACTCTAGGTTATCACGCTACCTTTACACGAGAGCCATGTAGACCTTCCTTTAGGAAAATATAAATAACAACCTGGTAATACTCCGGGTAAAATGCTACAATAGTATTTGATCTGTGTGCTTGCGGATACTATTTCTATATTCTAAATGGTGGCATGATTTAATACCACACCCCTTGGTATTATGCTAGGGATAACAACTTGGCATTCTAGTAGCGATGCTCTACCTACAAACATTTTTAGCGCCGTTGCTAGAGATAACATTAAGAGGTGTCAACAAAGACCAATCCTAGCATGATGATATCACTAATAAACTTCTGTACTTATATCCCCATCCCCTCAGCTATATACTAAGGGCGAATGAGGGGCCCACAAAAGACGACGGAGTGATACACGCAAACATATAGAAGTTAATTCCAACCTCGTCTTTGAGCACTCGGGCACATCAACGAACTCCCTTCCTACACTGGACGTACAGCTCCATGACCTAGACCAGTAATCTTATGTGTCTTTTATGCTATCTCGTTGAAACCCGTGCGTGACACAAAATCTTACTTGTCGGTTGTACCAAAGCTATGAGAGAGAGCGAGGAAGAAGAAAATGGATTTTGGAGCGAGGAATGTGATGATGATGCTGGGCTACTTATAAGTGAGATAGAGAGGGAGTGAGTAGCAAGAGAAGTTTGGAACATACGGTTAGTCTCTACCAGTACATATATATGAATGTAGATAGGCCACGTGGCTGGTTGTGCCGTTGTTGGAAGTAGACGACGCCAAACAATAATTGCAGGGTTTGAATATGTGGATAGAGGCACGGAACCAATTAACCTTTGTTTCTAGGCATTTGAGGTGTTCATTCTAACTTAAGGCCTAATTTGAAAACTCCAATCCCTCTGGGGTCCTGGACTTTTCCCTAGGTACATGAGAATATAATTTTCATTATCATCTTAGTTCTTAGTGGTGGGTTTTCTATCCCTGAGTTTTGCTCCCCCTTGCTTCCAAAAGGTGCCTAAGGTTACAAGTGACGCTATGTCAAGATTTATATATTTTGGCCAAAATTTCATGATTTTTGATGATTTTCGCTTCTATCAGTTACCTAGGGAAAAATTGATTTTTTATCTGGATTAAATTCATTCAGATTTTTAAATATTACTCAAAATTTTAACTAAAATTTTGGTGAGTTTCCCACTTCGGGTTTCTACTAGTCAATGGTACGCTAACCCTGGGGTGATGATGTTTTGAGCAGCAATCCATCCAAGCGTTATATCATTGATTCAAAAATTGAGAAAATATAAATGCAGCAACAGCAACAATAAACGAGTGTCAATAAACGAGTGTGATCACGCACCGTATATGTCCAGGGTCATTGTCATTGACGAGATGGTCAACCAAGTGAAAGACACCTTCATCCATTATTTACGTCCAGTCTTCGCTGCTCGCGCGGATGCCTAGTCCCACCTGAAAAATACAAGAATCTCTACTATAATGGAACACTTAAATTATACTCCGTCCACCCAATAAAACGTCCCCCGCTGAGGACCTCCAACCACTCCAACCATTGCGCACCCAACAAAATACACCTAAAAAACCAACAACATCAAAATCTAAGGCCCTTAATCAACCCTCGTTAGATCTTACGGCCACAAATCAAAGGCTTCAGTGCGCTGAAGCCAGCCGCTTCCCCCCACGACTCTTTCCGCCGCGAGATGTTCCTGCACGACCCCGCCTGAGACTTCGCAACCTGCTGCCCGCTGCGCCGTCGCAACGACGACGAGGAGCTCTACTGCCTGCGGCCACTGATATCCCTGCCCGCCGCCAGCGAGTGAGACCGCGCTCTAACACCGCCGCCGCCATGGATCTCCCACGCGGATTCCAACAACAGCAGCAGCGATCTCATCCTCTGCATCATCATCCCTTTCCCCTCATCTACGTTTTCCTTCTTGCTAGGGTTTGGTAGCGACCCGATCGAGGGCACGGAAGGTGCAGCGGCGACCCGGCCTCGTCCTAACAACATCACCTAGATCCACTGTGTGCGGGACATGAGGAAGCGGAGAGGTATGGCTGCGCCGCGGATGGGGATGGCGATGCCGCTGGGTTACGTATTCTCTCCGGAGGAAAAGAAGAGGACCGTGGCGGGGGTGGCTGTGTCCATCGCTGGCCGCCGCGCTGAGCTCGGGCGCCGCCTGGTGGGCTTCATCGCAGACAATGCAGCCCTCTCGTCACCCTCGTCAGCAGGCTCCCCAATGAACTCTCTCACGAAATCATGGTCCTTTTCCTATTTCACTCTCAATTCTGATCTAGCAGCAATCTGTCTTCTTCTATAGATAAATTTCGTAGCTCACCTGCTATTTCCGATTCCCTCGTTTTTTGGGTGACAGATGTTCGTGGAGGTGTAGTATGAAAACTGAATTCAAGGATGATTCTAGCCCAATGGTCTGTATTTCATTCAATTTAAATTACCCTGCTGCTTTATTTGACCCTCTAATATTCTTCCATGTACCATCGTTGTGACTATTCTTCATGTGTCCACACTTAAGATCTATTTTGTAGGTAAAACTCGATGCTTCTGGGTCTTGAAACATGGAAGCTGAGAGCCTATTAAAAGCAAGGTTAATGACTAGAATTGTAGCAATTATTATATCAGACTTATTCGCTGACAAGTGATTTGCTTTTATGCCTTTTGTAACAACTAATTTAGATCACTGAAAATTCATTTTACTATTTTAATTAATAATCCAACTTAGCATTGTCTTGTACTTCATGACCTGATCAATATACTTTCATTTTCAAGGTTTACAGTTCTGAAAAAAGAGGAGAAGAAGGAACTTATCCAGAAAAGTGAGAGATTGAAGCAACTGCTGAATTTAGTAGAGGTGATTGCAGTTCGTTTCTGGGATCTTTGAAATACTATTTTAATTAATAATTCAACATGGCATTGTCTTGTACTTCATGACCTGATCAATGTACTTTCATTTTTATTGTTCATAGTTCTGATAAAGGAGAAGTACTTATCCAGAAGAGTGAGACATTGAAGCAACCACTGAATTCAATAGGGGTTTGTGCAACTCGTTTCTGCGATCTTGGAAATATTGTTGAAACACAACAAGCTGGCATGCACCTTCTTTTGTTTTCTGTGGATCTCATAGCTACAAGGCAATTCAACTAACATCTCAAAGGATGAAAAGGTGGACACAAATTATATCCTCACTTTTATTTTTTACTGGAAGGGATTATTCCAATAGCCTTAGCACTCCTTTGGATTGGTCGGCTTCATCTCATGCACAACTCTAAGGTCCACGGATTGACGCCCAGGCGGTAGCTGGTATAGGTACCCAGCGAGGGGAAGGACGATTCCTGGAGGCAGTGCCTAGGGTATGCCGCAAACGGACGACGGCTAGCAGGGATGTGCAGCTTCCGGTGGACGGGAGCCGGGGGCACGTGGCTGTGGCTCTGGAGTGCGGCAACGGTTGTGTGGGAAGCAGGAGCGCAAGGCAGCGATGACAAGGGCAGTGCTCCACGGCAGCAGAGCAGCTGCAGCGAGTGCAATGCTTCAATGCATTGTAAATATTTTGAGGCCTGAGATGTTCTCTCTTTTTTTACGTGTACAAAGCAAGATCGCAGGTTCAATAGATGTTATTAATGCCATAGGTTGCCTTAATGAGACTTAAACAAATCTCAATATTGGGCCTAATGAGAATAGAACAAGGGTTACCAGGTTCAGGTAGACCAAATTAAATTACAAGTGTTAGCAGGTTCAGGTAGACCAAATTAAATTATTGCTGAAATGGATAATATACATTGCCCAGTGATATGATGTTGTTTCTCAGTTTCTGCATTTCCAATAAAAAATATTTAGTAGGTTCGGGTAGACCAAATTAAATTATGTTGAAATGGATTATATACATTGCCCAATGATATGATGTTGTTTCTTAGTTTCTGCATTTCCAATAAAAAATAGAACTGAGAAATACATTCAAACACCAAGTTGCTACTTTTAAAAGTAGGTTCATGGTGGAGGGTTCATGAAGTGTCGTGAAGAACGCAAAATGACATATGTGTGCTTTCTCCCTATTTTCTTCAATATTTTGTTTCTAGCCCCTTTCACTCAAATTGTTTGATCACATAAAGCTTACCTTTGGTATACCATTAGTAGTATCAATGACCTTAACCAATCATTTATAGTTGATGAACTATTTAGTACTTTTAAAATACATGCATGTGCCTGACATATGCCTGCATACTTCATTTTTGTAACCTGAACTGATGGATTATTGATTCTCTCTTGTCCAGTGATGCTCTTCTCTAACTCCTACAGGTGTCTCTCCTTTGGTATCATGCTGCTACCTGCGCTTCTGCATTTACTTGCTTAGTCTTTGTGTGCAAGAATGACTACACATGTTTTGCTTGTGTCTTGGAGTTACATCTTACAGACACCATCACAAAGGTCTACAGGTACATGGAGTTCTAGAAATTTAGATTGGGAGAAATAAGTAAGTTGTGGTGACAACTATAACTCTCGAAATATCATGCAAGGTAAACCTTGCAGCATATTATTAGTACCAATGCAACAATTCTAAATTCATGGTGCAGTATTCAAATGTCTTAACCTGAAAATTTATATGATAATTTGTTTTCATGTCTTAACCTTGCGGCATATTATTAGTACAAATGCAACTAGAGGTTTTGTTGTCTTTTGATTATTTTGATGTGTATGTACAAAATTTTGACGTAGTGTTAGCATGGGTCGACAGAGTTAACTTGTAAATGTTGTCTTTTTTTTCCTAAGTTATTTTTAAAAGAGACTCGCACGCCCACGGCCACTAGAAGTTGGAATTTGGTTAACTGGGTATTTATTTATTAAGTATGCAATTTGCTAATTAATGATACATGCGATGCTGATTATGCAGTGGATGTGATTTTAGGATTCATGGCAAATTTCAATTATATATGTTGTATTATAATCAGTGTAGTTGCAATGTAAATTATTGAAATGTAATTTGACGAAGTATTAGCTTGTGATATTTTTTTGGGTGGTTAATTTGCATATCCGAATAAAGCCGTAGCGTTAGCACGGGCACTATACTAGTACTATTTAAAGAGGACGGCGCTAAAATAGATGTGACCAGTACCAAAAGAGGTAAGTCAACATCTTATATTATTTCTTTATATTCAATTTGGGTAAAAATGAAATTTCAATACTCCATCAATCCAAATTACAAGTCATTCTAAAAATCTTGAAGTGTTAAAATATTTTAAGTTTGACCAAAATTATAAAGAGAAGTACAAAGATTTATGACATCAAATAAGTTTAATATGAAAATATATTTAATAAAAAATCTAATGATATTTAGTATGTATCATAAATATTATTATCTTATTATATAAATTTAGTCAAACTTAATATACTTTCTCTCTCCAAGAATCTTGAAATAACTTGTAATTTGAGATGGAGAGAGTATATTCAGGATGAGGTGGAACTAGAATTTCCAGTCCATCCCCAGGTCAACGGTTGTCTCATCGCCTTATCCACGGCAATTCGCCCGCCGATCGACGGCTTGCCAGCTGCAAGCATAAGCACGCCACACGCGTCGGCAGCCGACGTGCACCGGGTTTGTCGCAACTGTTGTACTCCGTATGCCCATCTGCACCATGGACAGCTCCGTGACCTGCTGACTGACCGACGTGGTATGCGGCGGCGCAACGAGCGACCTCCGCATGAATGACCTATTGCGTGCTCCACTGACTATTACGCCGGGTTAATTATTTCTTCTTCTAGGAAACCTTTGGTTACCTTCAGTAGAGCTCGTTGTTGTTTCGACTGTGTTTTTCGACTGTGTTGTTTACCTTGAGTAGGCACGTTCGCAAAAAAAAAAAAAAAAAAATCCTTCCACAAATAATTGGTCATAAAATAATAAGTCGTTACAAAAGATAACATAGAGTAATCCCCTCACTTTGATTTCATTTAAATTATGTTCCAATAATTCAAAGTAATCCGAAAATTTGGATCTAAATCATACATATCTGCCACTTGTAATAGCTTAAAATAACCCCTGAATTTTTTGTCCAAATTAGTCACATAAATAATTTTGGGTTTTGCCATGGTAAAGGCCTTTTTCTTACATTTTGTTAAACAAACAAGTCAGTCTCACAAATTATGAAAATCCACAGTCCTTTCAGTCCAACAATCCGTTTCCCTCCAGCTAGTATGATATTAAAAACCCCAAATAAACCCTCAATCTTTGTCTTAATTAGCATCCACTTTTATTATAAAACAATATCCCAGTATACTCCTACATATTACTCTATGGTATCCATTTTATCAATGTAAGCATGTGGAAAAAAAATTAAGTAAAGGCATACATCATCTGTATCACCACACAAATCGAACGCCTAGGAGCAGATCTGGAGCCAAGCAAAAGTGCCAGGGGCTAAAACAAACAGGCCCAGTGCCCGAGTTGGTGTGTGCCTGAGTTCAGATATTATTGGAATGTTGAGACAATAAAAACAACACACTTTCCAAGTTTTTTCTCCAAACATTGTGTGATATATTTGTTTTCAAGAGACAATAAAAAGTAAAGAAGTAGAGAATTTCGCTCTAGGAAAATATTAAAATTGGAAGCACCAAACCGCCCAACAAAAGTCTCTAGGAAAATATTGTTTTACATATATAAAGTGATGCATGCCAACGTGTAGACCACATGTACATGCGTGCATAGAGAGCAATGGACATAATAATTTCCATTGTTTCGCAATCATGAAGGATGTTTTCTTAATGATTTACATACCATAAGAATAGCAATGATGTCAAATAACAATTGTGATTTATATAAGGTACTGAGTTAAGATATTTCTCAATTAGTAATTCCTATAGAAATATAAATTTCCATTAATGGATGCCGTGGCTTATTTATTTAATTGTTTAGTACATTATTATCCGTACCTGGTAAAATAATGAAGCAACACCATGCCAAATGACAAATCCGTAACTAAACACGGCGTGCGCTGCAAGCCACTGATGTCCTCAATTTCTTGAAGTCAAAATATTACTGACGGACACGGATGAGCCTAATCTGAATGAAAATAAACAAAAATTTAATAAAAGCAGGGGAGTTATTACCGTAAGAAATACTCTCTCTATTTCAAAATAATTGCAATTTTAGGGTTTGAATTTTGTCCCATAAAAACTGCACATATAGGTGCTAACTAAGTGGGGCCATCAGATAATGTGGGGCCCATTCCCAAAGAACCATATACGATCGGCAAAGAAAAGCAACGCATGGAAGTCTCTCGAGCACCACACGCTGCGACGCAGACGCTAGACCAGATGACAGGATGTCAGATCATAGGGGTATTTTCACATTTTCCCATCCGCCTTGGTAGTCATGCCCAATCCTAGAATTGCAATTATTTTTTTTTATGCCTCGTCCCTTCAATTAAAAGCTGTAGTATCTGAACTTATACAGGGACACATAGCTCACGCACGCACACCATACACACTCACACCACCCCGAACGCAGGCTAGACCTATAACCTATACCTAGAGAACTGACGCGGCTAAGAGGTACGTGAAGTCATCAGATTTTGAGAGTGACGAGCATGTCACCCTAACTATTGTGGAACATCCGCGTTGAGGCAACAGGAAATTATTTGGAGGAAAACCTCCAGATGAGGGACGAGCATCGAGACCGAGGCTCGAACGTTGGTCGGCACGGAGCAAGCCACTGGCTCTTGCCACTAGCGCGATACGCGGTCCTCAAGAATTGCAATTATTTGGGACAGAGGGAGTAAAGTTCTTCGGTTCTAGTGAAAAGAATATGTTTGGAGACAAATACACACTCTAATAAGATGTCTTTCTCTGTTTATTGATCTATGGGAACGGTCTAGCCGACCACCTCAGTAAATGGTCAATTAATAGAAATCATTTGGTGCCGGCAAGAGATCATTTGGTAGAGGTAGATCGGACCAACGACACTGTAAATAATAAATGAGCACCTCTAAAAATCTTTTTTATACCGTTCATCTGCCTTTATGGAGGAGGTTCGCATCCTATGTTAATTATACTGGCAAGCATGCCCGATCATTTGGCAAAGGTAGTCAGGACGACGTTAAAAAAATGGAGCACATCTGAAAATCATTTGTTAATAGTGTTTATTAGTCTTCCTTAAGGGCGGTCACGTCCTATGTTAAATTAACCTAACAAATGCAATAATAGGTTGGTAGAGTCTGATCCTTTTAAAACCTATGGTTATGAGTTCAAATTCTTTTTCTATTGTGCCTTTATTATTCCTTTCATCCCTGCTATTAGCTTTCTCTACGTCGGACGAAAAGAAAATAGGAGGCATGTAAAACAGCACAGAATAAACAGCACAGAATGGACGAGGAAATGAAGGCGCCTGAGGAAAAAAAAAAAGGACCGAGAAAAAAACAGCCAAAAAAAATTAAAACTGCTGTGATTTCAATCCAGGACACTAATTGTTGCGATCAATGTCGTTTGCGGTTAACATTCGATATAAGGGGCAATTCTATTGCATTGAAAAAATACAAGCATATATAGTCCATTTTGCTCCCGTGACGGCAACAACTTCACCATTTCTTTCAGGAGGCTAACTACCGGCCTGTGTATTTGTTCAGTGTCCCAATTGTACATGAATGATTGATTATTTGATTTACGTGGAAACAAGCAAAGCACTACACAATAGAACAGACATCTACTGTTGTTACGTACCACAACAACACTAGGTATATACATACATACACACACTATATGATATGATGGAATTTAACAAAGTTTTATTGAAACTGTACCTGGTTTCTGGGGAACCATCGTTGTCCCTTATTGTTGACTGCCAGTGTGAGAGATGTGATAGCGTTGAGTGCTTGCACAAATTAAACGAACAGGGCTGAGAGTCCGAGGTACTAACAGAAATGACGACCACACTGCTTGTACAGGAACTATAATTATTATATATACACACAACCAAAGAGGCAGCAAGCATATTGTGGCTGCTTTCCTTTTCTAAAGCTGGATGCATGGACAAGCAAGGAATGATATACTGCATAAGAGCATCTCCAGCAGCTCCCCTTTCTCATCCCTCATCCCTATAAATCTATCATATTAGAGGAGATGAGCCAATTTTACTTCTCCAACAGCTCCCTTATATGATCCCCTTTTATTGGTGATCACCAATATATCCTCCATCTCTCCTCATATAAAGGGGGAGTTACATCTCCCCTAATAACTAGGGTCCACCACTAACTTTTACTATCTTCCATACCATGTATGACTATCATCTTCTTTTGACAGGTGGACCCTATATGTATTGAGGAAGCTTATTGGTGGTCTGTTGAAGCAACTCCCCAAATAGCCTTGAAAAATAGTATTAGTGATCACTAATATCACTCTATTGGGGATGAAATATTGATGAGCTGATGGAGATGCTCTAACTATATCTTTCGCAAAAGTTGATATGCCATTATATGATGGGACCGATGAGGCATACCACAAGCAAAGGAGCATAGGGCACTGTCTTTAACTCAGGTTCTAAAGGGAAAGGTAAAGAGAATGACCTGGTGAAACGATATGGATCAAAGAATCAAACCAAAGTTAAAGGAGCAAATTAAAAAAAGACACGATGGGCTAGGGGGAACGACCCAACACATTAAACAAAGAGATATCAGCGGGTTGCATGGGAACGACAACAACCGCATTCAACTTTCCTTCATTATTTATGAGCTAACTAGAATCATGTCCGTGCATTGTACGGCAGCTCAAATTTTGCCCACACTTTTGGGGATGGATTTGACCTTTTTTAGAAATTAATAAAAGTTAATAAGTGATTTTGCATCGAAAATCCTAAACTATTTTCAAATCCATTTAGGCGTAACAAATAGTAACATAAGAGACGAACTTGTGGACGACCGGAGCCAGCGCGGTGCTGGGCATCAGCGCGAGTGGGTCAAGCGGTGCTGGGTGACAACAGGCGCGCGATCACGCTATATATGTAATTTTTTGGGTGTAGATAGGGATATATGCCCGTGCGTTACACCAGAGCCATGAATTTTTTTCACACCTGCAACCAACGACACAGTTAACACTTAAATGGGGTGATGGAGTCAAACACTTCGACGGCCCAGTTTTTTTAATCTTGAATTCCTCCAGGTTTTAGTTTAGAAAATGAAATTTTCAGATATCCTATTTTAAACGTTGAATAATTTTGCCAATTCTATATCCGCTTGCACACACAACCGGATTCGGATTATTCATATCCGTATGCATATTAAAAGTGTTCTCCATATCTACAAAATTCGGATTCAAAGGAGCTGAAAATGTTAGGCACAACTTTCACCTCTAAACTATCACATACAGGCTGGAATTAATTAGTGAACGTCATCTTTTAGCCCAACCACATGTGATGGGCCTAGTAGCTTCGAGCAACTTCAAGAGACTCTCCAAATATAGCCATGTTCTACTTCAGATTTCTCACTAACCAAAAATAGAAGACGAGTTTGATTCTCTAGAGTATATACCAGATATAGAAAAATTGTTGGAGGGTGAAAAGATACAGAAAACTATTTTTATGCAAATGGCTCTCAAATGATAATTTAGTGAGCGAGATTTAGAAAATCTCTTGGAGAGTAAATACTATCTATAACTAATGCATCCTCTGACGCGTGCCCGCCCGGGCGGTCTATCACTACTACAAAAACGACCTTTCGTCGATGCGGCAAATGAGCTTTAGTCCCGATAAATTTTGCGTTCGGGACTAAAAAATGAT
The DNA here is from genome assembly GCA_015844335.1 of Chrysopogon serrulatus. NCBI lineage: Eukaryota > Viridiplantae > Streptophyta > Magnoliopsida > Poales > Poaceae > Chrysopogon > Chrysopogon serrulatus. Next base: position 23,191 of record JADLZL010005086.1, on the reverse strand, counting down.
TTAGTCCCTGTTGGTATTACCAAACTGGGACTAAAAGGTTAAGGACCTTTAGTCTATTAGTCCCGATTCGTGTTACCAACACGGACTAAAGGTCCTTAACCTTTAGTCCCGGTTGGTAATATACCAACCGGGACTAAAAGTAGACCCTTTAGTCCTGGTTTGGGACACGAACCCGGACTAAAGGGACCTTTAGTCCCGGTTTGTGTCTCAAACCGGGACTAAAGGTGCTTACTGAGCGAATCTAAAAGGACAGTATATCTCTTATATGTCACATGCGTGGTGGGGTTCAGATGGTCAGTGCGTGCAATCTAGGACTAAAGTGGAGGGTCTGAGTTCAAATCCTACCTCCGCATCAATTTTTTGCGGAATAAACGACCTTTAGTTCCGGTTCTAGGAACCGGGACTAAAAATCGGGACTTTTAGTTCGGATTTGCCAGTCCAGTTCCTAGAACCGGGACTAAAGGGGCTTTAGGCCTGGGGCTAAAAGCCCGTCGTGTAGTAGTGTATTATGCATGGTTTTGCATGCGGCCAGGTGCGACGTGTTTGAGGCGTGGCAGTTTTTTTTTTATTTGGAGCATGGGTCCGCGCGACTAGCTGATCTTTCCTTTTTCTGATTTGATTTCTGTTTTTCCGATTTGATTTCCCTTTTTTCCGTTTGGAGCGTGGTTTTGTACATAGGCGCAACGGGATAAGGAAGCTATTAGAGCAACTCCAACAGTTTGGCAAAAGCATGCAAACAAAAGAGACCGGTGAAGAACATTGATGTCATTGTGCGACCCAGGCATCCCGAAGAAGGCATGCCATATCCAAAGATCGTCCGAAGCAACAGCCTCCAGAATGATAGTGAGTTTGTCCACATGCCCCTTGTACTGATCTTGTTTGTCATATGAACAGTTCTTCCATGCCCAATGCATACAATCGATGCATCCTAACATTCCAGGAAAACCTTTCTTCTCACCCATTGCAATTAAGCGTGCTGTGTCTTTCTCATTGGGGTACCACAGGTATTCATCTTCAAAAATATCAACCACTGCAGCAACAAACCTTCGAAGGCACTCTAGTGTAGTACTTTCGCCAATGCGAACGTACTCATCTGTAGCATCCGCTGGAATCCCATAAGTGAGCATCCACATTGCGGCAGTGACCTTTTGGAAGCAACTCAGTCTAAGTACATCGGCTGCATTTCTTTTCTGGACGAAGTAATCATCGTGCCCTTCAACAGCATTCATTATGCGTAGAAAAAGCTCCTTGGACATCCTGTACCTAAAGAAACAAATTACATATCCGATGTGATAGCGAGCATATATTTGAGCAAAAAAAATAAAGCACATATTTTACAAACAAATCTGATGTAATTGATTAAATCATGTACCTTCGACGGAATATATCAGGGCCGTACATTGGATTATCCGCCAAATAATCTTGAAACATCCTGTCATGGCCGCCTTCTCTATCACGATAAATAACTCGATGACCAGGGACAGAGCCACCGGGCCTTCTTTCGTCATCGTTGGAAACATTGCTCACAATTTGAGCAACCGAGGACAGGAGCAGGTCGTCGTCATCGGATGAAGATTCATCTAATTGTCTCCGAGCACGGGATCTCTTCCTAGGCATGGTTGGAGGGAGGGGAAGATGCTGATGGAGGGGCGGCAGCAGAGGAAGAGACGGTGAGGGGCAGGCGACGCTAGAAGAATGGGCGGTGGCAGAGGAGGGAGATCACGCCATGGCCCACGCCATGGCCCTGTACGGGCGACGAAGAAGAAGGGGCGCCCGATCTCCCTGTACGTGCGACGGCTGAAGGTCACTAAAATTTTCAATTTGCTAATTAAGACATGTGGGCCACTAATTAAGACATGTGGGCCACCAAAAAATTAAGACATGTGGGCCACTAATTTTCAATTTGCCAAGCCCAAATAGCAAACTGTTTGGAGGAAGTCTATTTTTTCACTTGGTATTTGCTTTTTAGAGTTGGCAAAACTAGAGATTTGCCAAGTGATGTTTGCCAAATTGTTGGAGTTGCTCTTAGGCGGGGCGTCCGACGATAGCATTGCTTATTTTTTAGGTGTAGATAGAACCTAACCCTGATCCCGCTTTGAGTGTATAGCTGTTTGCTTTTTTTTTTTTTTTGGAGAAAGTGTATAGATGTTGACAAACGAAGCCTGAGATGGATTGGGTGCTGGGTACGATGCTGACCAGAAGCAAAGGAACAGCGGACACTACTTTTCACCTCATCAGCCAGCCTATAATGGAAAGGTAAAGAAATACTCAAACAAAGACCATGTACGAAGCCGAATGAACAGGTAAAACGACATGGATGAAAGCAAAGTTAACGCGATGGGCTGGATGCATTGCTGGGTAAGGGCTAAAAGACAGATCGGAGTGCATCGTAAAGACAACAATTTCTTTCACTTTGTAACCCAATCCCTCAAAAAAAAAGTCTGAAATTATATATCAGTCAAGAAAAAAGTCTAAACCACCCCCTCAACTACGGAGGGCGGAGTACTTTGCCCCCTGAACTATAAAACCAGGTATTCTACCCCTTAAACTTTTAAAACAGGTCAAATTACCCCCTGAAGCGGTTTTGGACAGCAGTTTTGCCACAGTAACATGGTTTTTCTCTTTTTTTTTTTTTTATTTAAATTGAATCTTTGAAAAATTATAGTAAATTATAAAAAAATCATAAAATAGAAAATCTAATTTTGTTGAACTTCATATGATTAGATGTATACAATGATAGTATATTTTAGTATAAAGTTTTTATTGTAATTTTAGATCTATATTTTTCTATAATTAATTAGAATAATTCATAACCATAATTTCTATGGTCGAATTGTGGTGAAATTTTTTTTAGTGAGCTACCGGCCATAGAAATTATAGTTATGAATTATTCTAATTAATTATAGAAAAATATAGATCTAAAATTATATTAAAAACTTTATACTAAAATATACTATATTATATATTCACTGTATAGATCTAATTATATGGAGTTCAATAAAATTTAATTTTCTATTTTATGATTTTTCTATGATTTACTATGATTTTTTAAAGATTCAGCCAAAATAAATAAAAAAAAAAAAGACAAAACTATAAAGTTACTGTAGCAAAACTGCTGTCTAAAACCACTTCAGGAGGCAATTTGACCAGTTTTAAAAGTTTAGGGGGTAGAATACCCAGTTTTATAGTTCAAGGGGTAAAGTACTCCACCCTTCATAGTTGAGCGGGTGATTTAGACTTTTTCCTATCAGTCAATCATCACTATCTAAATATTTGTTTGATTGCTTCTATGTGCATGGCAAACGGCAAAACTTAGTCAATTGCCACCGTCTCTCGATCAGCTCGTCACGAAGACAAGAACTCGCAGCGACTGGGGTGGGCTCCCAAACGACGCAGCTACGTAACCTCTGCTTCATCGGCCGCTGCGCCTGCCATGGTTAGCTTGCCGGTCCCACCCCATGCGTATACTCCCTCTGTCTCTTTTTGTGTGTCGCCGTAGGTGTGCGTGCCATAAGTTTAACTCGATTTGTAGAAAATACATGCAATATTTATATCTCCAAATAACACTAATAGAAAAAAGCTCTGCAGTAGCGGGTGTAGAGCTATTTTCACTGGCGTTTTTCGAAATCATCAATGGAAGTGGCAGTAAAAATCAGTTTTTTCACGAGCGGTGTTTTGAAAACCACCAGTACAAATCTGATTTGTATTGGAGGCCCGTTTCGGTCGAAGTCGCAATTTTTTGCGCAAAGTTCGCGCGCTACGTGGTTGCCGGTCTTCGAACCCACAACCTCCCCCTCGCACGATCCATCGTCTACCATTGCACTACACACTGATTTGTGTCTATATCCCGTTCTGGTTCCCTATACTAAACCGAGTGTAAATTGATTGTTTGAACCTCTAAACAAATTCAAATAAAAAATGGTGAACTATAAAGTTTTATAACTTTTCGAGATCTGCAACTTTCATTTGCTGTGATTTTTAATCTAGGATATTAGAGCGATGAATCACTGAGCAAGAAGGTTCTTTATTTCTAGCTGAACTATTACAAACAGCTACTGTATCCCTATCGCTCTGTCCATCTTATTTTTTTTCTTCTTCCGCGTTTTAGTTCTTTATTTTTATCTGCACACTGATATAGTGGTATTGTGTTTGCACAAACCTGTATAGTTTTCAATCTACGGATACGGCATGAAGCTTATGTTCTATGGGTCTATCTAGTGTATTTGTTCAGTTTCACAATTGATCTTAAATGTTTGATTTGGCTGTAAACAAAACACTACACGAAAGATAGACCTATAGTGTTCTTTAACTCTGTTTACTCAATTTCAAACACATATGCAGAATTGCAGGCCCTCACACATGCACACATACGCTCTGCATTAATTAGCACTAATCACCACAAAACACTATTACACTAGCTATACTCTACTGTATGATATGGTAATTTAACAAAGATTTTATTGAAAATGTACCTCGTTTCTGATGAACAATCATTGATTCTATCAGTTGAGGTCGGAGACTGTCAATGTGAGACGTGTGATAGCATTGAGATTTGAGACTGCTTGAGAGGTTGCAACAACGTACAGGGGTGAGAGTTTGAGGTATCATGTGCTGAATGAAAAATTAACGACCACCATTCTCATGTGAATTATATACAACTGAAAAAGGCAGCTACCGTGCATATTGGATGCTTTTCTTTTCTAAAAGCTGGATGCATGCACAAGTAAGGAATGATATAATGCATTATGCCAAAAGCTCGACATGCCATTTCTGATGCCATGATGCATACCACAAGCAAAGGAACAGAGAGCACTGTCTTTCGCTCAGGCTATAAAGGGAAAGGTAAAGAAACCCCCAAGCAAATTAAAGACGAGACCATGTAAGAAACTGAATCAAATAGGTAAAATGATACTATGGATCAAAGCAAAGTTAAAGGAGCATAAAAGACACGTTGGCTACGGGGCAAGGACCCAACGAACTAAAGCAGATATCAACGGTGTGGATGGGAAAAGGGAAGGACAACGATAAGAAAATACCCCAGTCATCCTCCTTTCCTTTGATTGAATCTCCTTTATGAAACCCGGCTAGGCCTACATTAAAACCCAGTCTTGGTCACGCCTACTTTCAAACCTGGCTAGGCCAGCGCGCCATCCTAGCTTGGCCTACTTTTTCTGTTCCGGCCACCTGAACCAAACTTTAAAAAGGCAAAATTTGATCAAATGAAATCCGATTAAGCTCAATTTTTTGTGAAAGATATTTATATTAAAACCTGTCCTAGCCTACATGTAGTCCCGGCCAGGACTACATCCAAACCCAGCTAGGCCCCTACATGCCATCCTGGCCTGGCCTACTTTTTGTTGCAGCCACTCAAACCAAACTCTAAAAAGGCAAGATTTGATAAAATGAAATCAATTAAGCTCAAATTTTGTAGAGATGTTTCTAAGGATATTTAGAAACAATCCCCAAAAGATAAACTCCAAAAGATTAAAAAAGTTCCAGGAATCTCATCGCCAAACTTCGGGACATCGCTGAAGAAAGCCAGGCACCTCGTGTTCTTGCAATTAATCTCGTCACCCACCATTTACCTTTTTTTTTTTTTTTTTTTTTACTACAGATAGAGACAGTAGTGTGCATGGCTACGTGCATGCAACGTAGGAGACAACTGTTTTTTTCTTTTTCTATTATTTCTCTTAAATTTAAGCAACAATCTAACGGGTTAGATGCATAGCGTTAAAAAAGGAAAAAGAATTCTAGTTAAGTTCACCTTTAATCGAAAATACGTAATTGTACACATTAATTGTGCCATTGAATGTAATTGAGGCAAAACAAGGTCGATGCCCACATTAATCACAATCCCAATCATGCTTAGATAAATGGACAAGCATCAACCACTGAAAAATTCATATATCAATTACCTGAAGTATTTTCAGTTCCAAAAAAATAATGTATCAATAAACGGATTAACTTCTAAAACAAATTGCTGGACTTGCAAAACTTGTCCAAATGACCTTACGCAAATACTTGGATTGCACGCGGGCATACTAAGCAACACTGAAAAAGTTACATGCATCCTTCCAGTGACCAGCTCAAATTGCAAAATTTGCAAGTTCCTAGCTGGGAGCTGGGCCTCCGTCATTGAGATTATTTCCAATATAAATCGGGGAACTTTTGCCTGCCTACCTGGTGTGAAGTTGTACCGGTAAATGGTAGAACGCTCTCCAGGGATCGTTGGGGAACCACTACTGGAACTGGACACTTTTACCTGGTATAATCCTCCGGCCGGTTAGCATGAAGTTGTGCCGGTAAATGATGGTATGCTCTCCAGGGATCATTCCTGAACTGGACGATAGACAGCAGCGTCTTAGTCTTCATGTTGAGCTGAATCATCCATACCTTCCAATCCTCGTATTTGGGGACCAAGTAACCATTGGAGAACCAAAAGCAGACGACATTGGGGTCATCCAAGGACACGACGGGGCACTCTAGATTTGCTCGAGGGAGGCCCTCATATCCCGGAAGCGCCCACACCTCCTTGCAGTCGATCTCTCCGCCTTTCACCCACGTCAATGGTGAACCCACATCTATGCTGAGATCCATCATCCAGGTCGTTATGGTGAAGGCGAAGGGGGAGCAGCCACATGTCCTCCTGCCAGGACCACCACAGCAGCAGCAGGGGCCAATGCTGACGAAGCTCACTTTGCTAGACCCTGTAGATCCCATCTTCATGGAATACTTCATGCGAAACAATTCATCATCACAATCGTTTCAGCTGCAATGGCCGCTCACCTCGGCTGGCAGAGGTGCGTAGCGCACCTTGGGCCTCGGGTCGTCAGCCATGTCACATAGGAAGAAGCTTAGTGGTTGGAAAGGAAAATTACTGTCAGTTGGGGGTCGATTAGTTCTAATAAACTCGGTGCTTTCCAGTTTACCGATGTTTATGCTGTCTTTCTTTGAAATTCCAAAAGGGGTTTTACAAAAGATTGACTGCTTTCGATCCAGATTCTATTGGCAGAGTGACCAACACAAGCGCAAGTATAGATTGGCAAAGTGGGAAATTTTATGCCAACCAAAAAACCAGGGAGGTCTAGGTATTATCAATCTAGAATTACAAAATAAGGCCTTGCTAAGTAAATGGTTGTTTAAATTGTGCAATGAGGATGGTCTGTGGCAGGAATTGCTGAGGAACAAATATATAAAGGATAAGACTATAGGGAGTTGCTCTAAAAAAGCCTCAGATTCTCACTTCTGGAAAGGCTTGATGAAGGTAAAAGATTCGTTCATGGAGCATGGCTCATTCCAGGTGAATGATGGGTCTCAGACTCGGTTTTGGGTGGACGCCTGGTTAGGTAAGCAACCACTAAAAGACAAATTCCCCTCGTTGTTTAATATAGTACGCAGGAAGCAGGATTCGGTAGCCACTGTGCTAGCTTCAGTTCCCCTAAATGTCTCCTTCCGTCGCAATTTGGTGGGAAGGAATTTGCGGGACTGGCATCGAATTGTAGCATCGCTGCACAATGTAAACTTACAGGGGGAAAAAGATAGGTTTGTGTGGGGCCTTCATTCTTCTGGTATTTTCTCGGTTAGATCGATGTACGCGGTTTTAATTAATAATGGAGTTCGGGTGTCACAGGATATTTGGCAGATTAAAATACCTTCAAGGATCAAGATTTTCTTGTGGTATTTAAAGAGGGGTGTTTTATTAACTAAAGACAATTTGATCCGGCGCAATTGGAATGGTGATCCAAACTGCGCTTTCTGCTACTCTCTAGAAACCATTAATCACCTCTTCTTTGACTGTTGCTATGCTAAGTTTCTGTGGCGCGCTGTACATTTAATATTTGGCTTAGCACCCCCGATTAATTTTGAGAACTTGTTCACTTCATGGTCGAAGGGAGGGGGTAAATCGCGTGAACATCTTTTACTAACCGCAGCATCTGCTCTATGCTGGACAGTATGGCTAACAAGAAATGAGGTGGTTTTTGACAAATGTAGACCGAAATCTTTTTTGCAGGTTCTATTCAGGGGGCACTCACTGGCTTCGACAATGGGCGCAATCTGCAGCGGTGTGAGGACCTCTCGCAAAGCAGCTTCGTTAATGCCGCACGCCATCGGAGACGGCGGCTCTTCAATTTTTCGGCTCCAATGGATGGCTTTCGCATAGGATTATCGGTTACACTTAGTCAAAACTTTCCTGTGAGACTTGTTATTTTCCATCGTGGTGTTTCGTTCTTTGGGACGTTTTATCCAAAGGTGTGCCTTTTGTAATAATTGGTCTGATTCTACCTTTTCGTAGATGAAGCCGGATATATATATCCATTATCTAAAAAGGAAGAAGCCGTTCTTGTAGTCGACCCAGCATAGGTACCGGTCGCCAACTGGGAAGATAGCATCGCCTGATAAGCGTGGCACCACCTCGCCCTGAAGAAGAATGGGCACCGGCTCCATGAGCTCCCACTGGCGCATGCCGGTGCCGAGGCGGAACACACAGAACTCGACCATTTCCTGTTGCGCATCGCGATCGTACCACAGCTCGAGCTCGGCCACAAGGATATCGTTCTCTCCTCGTCGCAGCAGCCCTGTGCTCCCACTGTCCAGGCTGGGGCAGAAAGGAGGGTGCACCCTATGGGATGCAATGATGCTCTTGGCCCTGGTCAGAAAGTCTCGATCGGGGAGCAGAGACAGAGACGGCGGCCTGGCGGCATCGCCGGCCCTGTACACGAAGAGGTCGTTGTCGTCAAAAGCTGCCGATGTACAGGGCTGGTTACCCAACCGCAAGAGGACAGAGTCTGTATGGGCAGCGATGATGTCGACATCGGCGCTCATGTCGTTATCAATGTCTTCATGGCCAGGCATGCTATCCATAGTCAAATCGTAGTAGAGGAAGGATCTTGCCGGTGGTGCGGCGCCTACCAAAGAGACGCGCAGGTGTTCGCCTGCTATGGAGGTGAGGGAGTCCGCGACGGTGGTGTTGGCGTCGGCGACGAATGAACCGTCGATTCGGCAGGGGCAAGCATGGCGGTTCAGCATCACCCATCGTGGGTCATTGGCAGCGGCCGCCGGCGAATCGGAAAGCACCCTCCGGTGGCTGCTGCAGGCTCGGAGGAAGTGTCGTTGTTGGATAATGGAGGGTCGGCGGCATCCGAAGTGGCTCACCGCATCAACGCGGTACAGACGAGGAAGCTGCCTCATCATTTTCGTTCGGGTGGCCGCGGTCACCAATGGCGGTTATAGAAGGTGAGGGTGGACTCGATGGGTGCGCTAGAAGCTTGCGGGCTCGTGTGCTAGAGCGTCGGTGCGATGATGAAGCAGTGAACGCGAATTTTGCAGGGGATTGAATGGTGGCCGGCGGTGACTGAGGAAGAAAAAGGAGACATGACGATGGCCGGTGCTGGTTTTTATAGAGCATGGACGAGGTGGAGAGGCGGCGGGTGACTTCACGAACCCGGCCAGGTGTTCAGCAGTGCGGGTTCGACGGCGAGGGCGCGAGAAGGCCACGGCGCCGGGGACCGAGCGACATGGGCGAAGGAGAGAACCAATTTCTCCCCCTCGGTTTACTGTAGCAAACAGCATAGATTTTTCTTTTTAAAAATTAATCCAAAAATCATTTAAGAACTTGAAAAATTCCCAAAATAAAAGTTGTTCAGAATTTTGAATTCTCCAACTTTGCTTTTGGGCTTACCCTCAAATTCTGACTATTTTTGAAAGTGTACTTTTCAGATTTGAAAATGAGTATGAAAATCCATTGTTGGCTGATTCAGATTTGGTCAATTAATCTAATGATTAACTAGCAGTCAACTGATCCATCCAACTGCTCCATTACAAAGTACAAAGTTTGTACTTGAAATTAGAGTAAAAATTTGGATGTTTATACTTGCAAAATTTCTAGTAATTAATTCTCCAAATCTGAACTTGCAATTCACAATCCCACACAACCATTTCTAGGAAATGGAATTTGAATCCAATTTCAGATTTGGTTCTTCCATTCAAACATTTTGACTTGAAAATCATCATTGGATTCGACTAAATATTAAATCATACCCTTAGCACTCCAAGATAGGTTAAACTTTTATAACCCTAATTATTCTATAATTGCATCATGTGAGCAACATAAACATATCATGTGAAAGCATAACAAAACAATTGCCCAATACTTCGCTCATTAATGCAACATTTTCAAGTTACTAATATGATGCTTGATGGCTAATATGATGGCATGGAACAATAACGACCTTCAATAGGCATACTTAATCACTCCATGACAAGCAGTTAACCATCCCATCCTAAGGATGACATCAATTTCCATTAACTCCAAAACTATAAGGTTTGCCACAAAGTTTACCCCCTTTATGTCAAGGTTAACTTTTGGGCATATGCGGTCTGCCTTTATTTCTCCTCCTAGAGAGTTTACTACTATGGGTTTCCTCATTGGAAGCATAGGTATCTTATGATCCCTCAACATATTTGCTAGAGATACATGAGTGTGAAGCATTGGGGTCAAACAAAACCATGGCTAGGGCTGAGTTTATTGAAGTCAAACCAAGCACGATCTCCTGAGCTTCATGAGTGGTTATCATATCCACATGGTTCAACCTTCCTTGGATGTAGTTTTTGTTTACTTTATTTCCTTGCACCTGCTTCTTATCAACCTTCTGTATTTGTTGTGTTGGTTGCTGATTTTGGCTTTGATTATTCTGAGTAGGCTTCTCAGGGCAATCACTAATATAGTGTCCAATCTCATTGCATTGGTAGTGTCCCTTACTAGTAGGTGTGTTCTTCTTAGTCAAGGTGCTAGTAGTAGGTAATACACATGGCTTCTGAGAGTTGGAGTGCTGCACTTCATCATTGGATTGCTGGTATTGATCATGTCCAATATTCCCAAATAAATTTTTGGAGTGAGACGGATATGTCAGTTGTGTAGTGAAACATAAGCGAGTCTTACTCGACTGTTATGTAAGGTCAAGCTTCCTCTTCTTTTTATCTATTTCCTTAAACTTGTTCTCCACCAGGAGCGCCTTATTTACTAGTTGCTGGAAATTAGGAAAAGTGTGCGCCAAAAGATGTATTTGAATGCGATCATTCAAGCCTTCCATGAAGAGGTCTTGCTTCTTCTCATCGATTTTCACCTCATTTGGAGCATATCATGACAATTGGATGAACTGATTCTGATACTCACACACAGACAAAGAACCTTGCTTTAGACTCAGGAATTCCTTCTTCTTCAACTTGATCATCCCTGTTGGCACATGGTATGATATAAAACTTTCCTTGAGCTCCTGCCATGTTATGTTATCTAGAGTTGTATGTGAGGTGTAGGATTCCCACCAATTTAAAACTGCTCCTTGAAGTTGCCTAGATGCATACATGACCTTTTCCTTATCAGTGCATTGAACAATCTCAATTTGTCGCTCTACTGACTTGAGCCAACCATCCGCTTGTAGAGGTTCAGAGGTATGAGAGAAAACAGGTGGACGACCCTTCATGAATTCTTTTCTTTTGTCTCTAGGTGGATCTTGCATATGTTGAGCTTGATCTTGTTGAAAAGCATTTCTAGACTGAACCATAACTTGCATAAACTGAATCTGCATATGTATCATCTGCTCCATGGTCATCAAGGGTTGTGGTGGCGATGGGTCCTGGCTTGAGTTGTTGTCAACATTGTCTCCATCATTACTTCTTGTGCCTGACATCTAGAGGTTAACAAAGGTAGCATGAGCAAGGATAGATGATCATAAAAGCATAGGAAGATGTAGAAGACAAGATTAGAAGGTTTAGGATAGATCAAAGGAATGCAAAGATGATAGACCGAGGACACTACCCCACTAGACTACTTATCACTTTCCTAAAGACAACTGATGTCGTTGCGGAGAGGAGTCTACAATACATCACACTCATTACAAAGAATTCAAATCACACAAAAACATAAGCACAGGCAACAAAAGCACACCAGTGAAGCTCATCACTAATCGCTTCTTACAATTACTTGGTAGGATTTCTTAAGGGATGGACTTCTTGACAAGGTCTCGAATTTTGAAATAGGGTAAGATTAGAAACTCTTTTTTTAGAAACAGCAGAGATAAAAGTTCAAGGAAGAGATAGGAGTACAAAGGACAACGAAGGGGGGAATACACTACAAGAAACGTGCTAGTTTGTGATGAACGCATGTCATAAACCACGTGCCTTAAACCATGGTTTTTGACGTCAATATGTTCATCGAACGTCAGAATGCTGATATTCTGACATTCGATGAACATATTGACGCCATAAACCTTGGTTTAAGGTGCATGGTTTATGACACACGTTTCGTCAAAAACCGGCAAGTTTCATCTAGTGATAAATAGTTCAAGGATGAAAAATTATCAACAAATGAGGCAAGGATGTGAAAAAAATAATTTAATAGAAAAATAGGATTTAGAGATCGACTAGTGTTATCTAGGCAAGCGTCCTACATCCAACACTTGCTTTGATACCAATTTGTCACACCTGGTTTTTTAAAAGAAGACCAAGCGCTAACTATATGTGTGCCCGGGATGTCCATACGACACATATAGCGATAAATATAGAGACTATCAAAGATAATACTTTATTATATATATATCGAAATATATTTACAACATAACTTACATCTATAACAAAGCACAATGGAAGCTATTCTTAATCTTCTATCCTCGGGTCTCCATACTCCACAGGGACGGTTGACTGAGGGAGCACTCGTCTAGTAATCTTGGAACAGCTTAGGGGAACACCTCACTTGAACCACCATCTGGTACCCATCCAGGATTTTGTTGATTGTAAAGCAAGCGTCAGTGAACCATGCTCAGCAAGTATAATATGAGGGGATGCAAGGCTCAAAAGGCTAGACACGGCTGAACTGCGGTAAGCAGTTTTAGTTGGTCATATTTTATTTATTAGATCTGAGTTGCTAGGTTATGCTTAAGCTCCCAAGGTGAGAAGTATAGTAGTTATCATAGATTAATCATGTCCGAAAACATCCATAGAACCATCTATCTCAAAAAGGATTCAGGCCGCTCATGTCCGTGAGCACGGCTGATATATTAGTTTTATATAACTCTGCAGAGTGTGTACAACTTTACCCACAAGTCGTGATTCCCATTTGCCCGAGGTAGCTAGCTTCTTGACTCACTTCTAAGATAAGTCGGCAGGGTTTCACTACGAGACCGTTCACAGGTTTGACTAGTAAGTAGCAACCCGCTAAGGTTTCCACATCAAGAGGTAAGATCTCTCCTCCAAGGGGTGACTAGCAAGACCAAGAAACGAAGATGCACCCCCTCGGAAGGCCGAGAACATTACCAATCGGAGCCCAGCCAGAGCCATATAGCTTGTGGTTGCACTGTAAATCCTGGGTTGCCGCTTTAAGATTCAGTCCTTACGGAGGGCAGACTAGAGCACCCAAAAAGGCCCAATGCTCTAGCTCCCTAAAATCCATGTTGCTAAAAAAGCATCATTTTACGCATTGATTCAATAATCCATTAATCAAGATTAACATTATATAATTTGGTGATTGCGGACTAAGCAAACTACCCATGTGCATAAACCCAAGGTAACAAGGAAGTATATGAGTGCTAGGTAAAAGTCCTTAGAGGTTCATCATATTAGACACATGCATATGAAAAGATGATTAAATGGTTATTAGGTGACAAGGGTACTCATGTTACACTTGCCTCCAAAAACTCTTGCTGATTGTAGATCCTTTCCTCGAAAATATGCTCCACGCGTATGTCTCTTCTAACGCCAGCAATCAATTGTTACAAGCATCACAAGAACCTATAAACAGTACACCAAACATTACAAAAGTATACTATAAAAATAAGTAACATATACTACTCGTCACTACAAACTCGTGAGCGCAAGAACCAACTAAAATAGAGCTACGGTTAAAGAGTTAGAAGCTTTTGAAGTTTTAGAAATTTATTTATAATTAAAGACACTATTTACAAATACTTTTCAAAAGCTAGGGGCCGAATGTAAAACATTTTGACTTAAAATTATTTCATATTTATCAACTGAAAATAGATTAATGAGATTATCAGGTTAGATGGATTAAAAAGAAAGAACATAATTTACATTGGTGCATGGGAATTTGTGGAGGCTCTGTGATTATAACCGAAAGGAAATAACATGTATATGACATCAACTTGATGTCAAGCTGACATCAGGGAGGTGTGTAAACTGCTGTGTATATGGCCTGTACAGGATTAGCTCGTTGCTTGACATCATCATGTACATGCATGGGGAATAGACTTGGACGTAATTAAAATATGTATAGAAACTCTTCCACTAGGCAAGATTAGTGTCCGTGCATGATATCTGAATTTTGGAACTTGAAAAGGATAACGAACTTGCTAGTACATAGATGGCTAAGGCGGCCTAACTGGTGTTCGGCTTTTGGATTCTGTTTAGCGTGTACGCAGAAACTGTTAATGGCACATCACATGCTTTGATCGAAGATAACGTACTACAGCCTTGACGGCGAGGAACAAACATATGAACGAGTGCAGCGACTATTTTGTATGAGAGATGGAAAGGAAATGAATTGAAGATATACTTCTCTCTGAAGTGCGATGATACGGTGTTGTTTATCGGATGCCAGCAGTGAGGGCGAAGCTGCGACGGAGGAGCAGTCTTGTGCCGAGCTTCAGCAGTGCAACGCGTCAACGGCAAGCACCGTTCCTCGATCATGGAGTACTGTCGCTCCGGCGACCCACGTACTCCGGCGAACTGTGCAAGACGACAAGAATACCGCGGCAAGCTCGATGGCGAGGTTCTGGACAGCAGGACAGGTAAGGCAGAAATCGTCGAAGAGATGCGGGCAGGCGACGATGGCTGGGTAATGAAGCTAGACAGAGGCGGCTGCATTGGAAGCTTCGGTCATGGCAGGCGGCGATTGGTGTTGCTGAGGCAGGCAAGGAGGCACTGGATGGGCAGGGTGGATGCGGTGCACGCGCGAGGTGCTCCCGGTCGGTTTTTATAGGACGGGGAGGGAAGACAAGGTGCCGGCCGTGGAACTCAACCGGCCATCAGTGGCGGCTGTTTCACGTCGGTTTCAAAGATGATTGTTGCGATTGATGACCCAGGAAGGTGGAGGAGTTAATGTGAGGTTTCCAATGCATGTTTAATTTCTGCGTTGAGGCAAAGGGGAGAAGGACTAAGCATCTGTGGTGGGGCACGAGCTCGAACTGAAAGCTGGAGCTCATCCGGTGTAACAGAGCAAGGGAGGGAGGTGGGAGATGACAAGGTGGACCCACCTGTCATGGAGAGAAAGAGGGGAATCATAGGTGATTTTTGGTGCATGCTGAGTAATGGCCGGTGTCTGTTTATGTGCAGATAATCAAAGAAACGCATAACAGTTCATGGGATTGAATGCCAGGAGTGATGGGAAGAAACGAATGGATTCCATTTTATTGGCTAAATGATGGCGCTGGCGTTGATGGAGATTTATAGTGTATTTACGGACAGGTACGTGGACGTGGTCATGAGATTATGGCAGATCGAATAAACAACCACATGCATATCCATGGTGCACGATCAAGATGGTGCATGAGCATGGCACACTGCTCTGGCGAGTTGAGCCCATGTTGACGCTGAGTGAGATAAGCTGAATGGTAAGTCAGACATGTACGAACGTGTATAGGCTAGCTTGGTTATTACTGCTGCTTTGGGTATTTTAGGTGTAAAAGAAAAATAAGCTCAAGGAAATCACTACTACATTAAATTTAATGGTGGCGGTTGAAATGGATTAACCGTGGTGGTTTTTCCAACCGCCACCATGCATAGGTCACGATTAATCAGTATTTAACGTGACAGTGTGCAGTAACTCAAACCAAAAAAACAAAAATAAAATAAAAATCCAATGGACAAGCCCAATAAGCCCATCACGGGCTCGCCGAGCCCATCCACGAGGAGTGCCGCCGCCGTAGCGCTCACCGATGCCAGGTTGCCGCCGGATCTGGCCTCCTGCTAGTGGATCTGGAGGAGGAGCGCCCGCTAGGACTGAATCCGCCGCTGCCCTGCTCGGAGACACTGCGCCTAGATCCGCTGCCGCCGCCCAGATCTAGAGGAGGAGCGCTAAACCTGCTCGGAGAAACAGCGCGGAGGAGAGCCGGCTGCCCCATGCGCGGATCCATGCCGCCCCTACCCGAAGATGGCTGTGCTAGTGGAGGAGCGCCCTGCCCCCGCGCCACCACCGGATCCGGCGTCCTCCTCACCAGATCCGGTATCCTCACGCCGTGGTGCCGCCATGGGAAGGAGAGAGGGAACGCGTGGGCACCGGCCGCCGCAAACATCGGTCGCCGTCGCCCAGCTTCGGGCCACCTCGCCGTCGGAGGGAGGAGAGATGGGGCTCCCTCGTCACCGCCCTGCACGCCACCGCATCCACCAGACCGCCATCAAGGGAAGGAGAGGCGTGGTTGAGTGGGAGAGAAGAGAGAGAAGGGAGAGGCGCTGTGTGTGCTGTGCGCCATCGGTGGCCGAGTGGGAGAGAAGAGAGAGGGATAGGGAGGAGGTGAAATGAAACCCTAACTTTCATATATATATGATGCATACATATCGGGCCGAGTTGGGCTTCTATTGGGCCTGTATTTACCATGACTGGCCATATATTGTGACCGCAACCGTTAATTCATTTATTGTGGCGGTTAATTTTAGCCGCCACGGTTAATAGGAACAACCGCCACGGTAAATCCCTAGACATTTTACGTGGCGGTTGGATTTTTGACCGCCACGGTTAATAAAAAGGTACTGCCATGTAAAATCATTTTTGTACTATTGAAATGGAAACAGAAATAATAGAGAAAAGAACCCAAAAACTTTGTAGAGAAAAGAATAGAAAATGTTGGGATGCTTGGATGATCTTACTAGAAAGAATCGATTATGCCATGAAGATATTTGACCGAAAAATAATTTTGCATTTCTTTTATAAATAAATAATACACAAATGATCATTTTGAAACTTGACTTGATAAAATAAAATTTGAAATCTATTTTTAAATTACACCTATTCGAGACTTACTCGAATTTTATAATTCATTTTTCAGTCAACCAAAGAAATGCAGCCAGCATGAATGCAACAAATAAATCACATTAACTTTGTAAAAGTTTTATAAAGCCATAGTTTATTACTTTGTATTGACAATAAACCGATTAGTCTTGGATATTTTAGAAAAAATATTAAATCCTTTATTTTATTTAGTGTTTTCTACTCACAACGCAAAAAATAGAAATTTTGGGGTGTGACAATGTCCGGCATCTGTACTTAAGTAATAACACACTCCAAGGGGAGATTCCTGATTTCTCAAACTGTTCTAAACTCAAGGCTCTATGGCTGGATGGCAATGGACTTGTGGGACAGATGCCTGCATACGCTAGTTTGCCTCCTCATGCTGAAGAGTTGCAGATTTCTGATAATAATCTTTCTGGAACCATTCCTCCTTCCGTTTCTAACCTTACGATATTAATTGACTCGGTATCATGTTTAATCAGATCAGTGGGGAAATTCCTAGTGAAATTGGGAAGTTACCGGTGCTACAAGTCTTTTACGCTGATGGAAATAACCTAACTGGAAGGTTTCAGAAAAAACATCCTTAATTTATCTTCGCTTGTTATTCTGAACCTTGCTTCCAATTATCTGAATGGAGAGTTGCCGTCCAGTCTTGGTAATTCACTTCCCAATCTACAAATGTTTGGTGTATTTGACAACCTCTTTCATGGGCATATGCCAAGTTCGTTGGCAAATGCTAATAAGCTATTCTTGATTGACATGTCAAAGAATAGTTTCACAGGGCTAGTCCCTAGTTCTATTGGAAAGCTAAAGGAACTGTCCTGGCTAAATCTCGAATACAATCGATTCCAAGCACATGACATGCAAGATTGGGGTTTCATGTATAGCCTAACCAATTGCACCATGTTACAAAGATTGTCCTTAGTTGGTAATCAAATTGAAGGACAGATACCTAAATCTTTTGGCAACCTTTCTGAGAGGCTTGTGGAGTTCTTTATGGGAAGCAATAGAATAACTGGGGGTTTCCCTTCTGGCATAGAAAACCTGCGCAGCTTGAGTCATCTGGGATTGGAGGGAAATCAGTTTACAGGTGCCACTCCAGAAGGGTTAGGAACCCTTGAAACTTTGCAAACATTATCTTTATCGAACAATATGTTTACAGGGAATATTCCCTCCTCTCTCTCAAACTTATCTCAACTCGGACAGTTCTTTCTAGACTATAACCAGTTGGATGGAAAGATACCCCCCAACTCTGGGAAACCTCCAAGTCCTTGAAGCACTGGAAATTTCCACTAACAATTTTCACGGTAACATACCAAAGGAGATTTTCAGCATTCCTACAACAATACAGATTGGGTTATCTTCCATAGACTGGATGGACCAATTCCCCATGAAATAGGCAATGCCCTACAGCTGCAATATCTGTATCTTTCAACAAATAATCTATCCAATGCCATGCCTGACACACTGGGAAATTGTGAAAGTTTACTGGACATTGAGCTGGATCATAATATTCTAAATGGTAACATTCCAGCATCATTAGGGAACATACGCAGCCTGGAAGAACTCAATATACCTTACAACCAACTATCAGGATCCATACCAGAATCTATTGGCGATCTGCAATTTCTTGAGCAACTAGATTTGTCGTTCAACCAACTTGAAGGAAAAGTTCCAAGAAAAGGAGTATTCATGAATGCAACAGCCATAAGCATCGATGGGAATAAGGGACTTTGTGGTGGGCCAATAGTGCTACAGTTAGCAACATGTCCTGTGACACCTATGAATTCTACAGCTAAGCACACACGGTCCATAGTGCTCAAAGTAGTGATCCCAGTAGGTGGTTTGCTGTGCTTGGGAATGGCCATTATAGCTGTCTTGGTGTTATGCAGGAGAAGGAAAAGAAGAAAACTTTTGTCCCTACCTTCTTTTGGTAGGAATTTCCCCAAAGTTTCTTACCAGGATCTTGCCAGGGCAACTGATGGGTTCTCCGCAGCCAATTTAATAGGAAGGGGAGCATACAGTTCTGTGTACAGAGGGGAGTTTTCTGAAGATGGAAGTGTTGTTGCCGTCAAAGTTTTCAGTCTACAAACAAGAGGGGCGCAAAAGAGCTTCGTCGTAGAATGCAATGCTTTGAGAAATATCAGGCACCGTAATCTAGTTCCTATCCTTACTGCATGCTCAAGTATTGATTCTGGAGGAAATGACTTCAAAGCTTTAATATATGAATTCATGCCAAGAGGGGACTTACACAAAGTGCTATATTCAGCTGGAGATTCTGAAGAAAACTCTTCAAATCTGAACAACATTACGCTTGATGAAAGATTAAGCATTATTGTGGATGTAGCAGATGCATTGGAGTACCTCCACCATAACAGTCAGAGCACTATTGTTCATTGTGATATGAAGCCCAGCAATATTCTTCTAGATGAGCACATGACGGCTCGTGTTGGAGATTTTGGACTTGCAAAATTGAAAATCGAAGCAGCAACATCATCCCTTGGTGATTCAAACACTACCTCTTCAGCCGCAATAAAGGGAACCATTGGATATGTTGCTCCTGGTAATGACAAATTTAAATCTTAACTGTTCTTGTTCCGTGTCCTGGTTATCTTAATACAAACTAAAATCTTGTTTTATACCATTACCATCTACAGAATACGCAGGGGGCGGCGAAGTGTCAACAGCAGCAGATGTATACAGCTTTGGAGTTGTTCTCCTTGAAATATTTATTCGAAAGAGGCCTACAGATGACATATTCAAAGATGGATTGAGCATTGTAAGGTTTGCAGAGTTCAACATCTCTGAAAGGGTACTTGAGATTGTTGATCCCCAGCTGCAACGAGAATTGGAACTCAATCAAGAAACCACAACAGCTGACAAGGAAAAAGGAATGCGCTGTCTGATTTCTGTGCTAAACATTGGGCTGAGTTGCACAAAGTCATCCCCAAGTGAACGCATCAGCATGCAGGAAGTGGCTGCAAAGTTGCATCGTATCAAGGATGCGCATATCAGGGGAAAGTTGCATCGTATCAAGGATGCGCATATCAGGGGAAATTGAATGAAGAAACAGTTCAGACAGTATTAGCAGTTTCTAAATAAGATGTTGAAGACTTGACAATAACTCACACAGAATGTATACCTGTCAAGTGATATCTGAAATGCTTTCAGACACGGTTGTTGTTTCAACTTTGAAGCTTTGTGGTGGACCGCTGGAGCTACACCTGCTTGCAGGTCATGTCATGACTTTGGATTCACCATCTAAGCACAGGCTATCAGTTGTACAGAAAGTAGTGATCCCAGTGGCCATACTGGTGTTACTTTCTGTAGTCATTTCTCTTGTATTCTTCATCCGGAGGCAAAAACATAAGACAGAATCCATTTCTTTACCCTCTATCGGTAGAGAATTCCAGAAAGTTTCGTGTAGTGATATTGTCAGAGCAACAGGGGGTTTTGCAGCATCCAATCTAATGGTCAGGGAAGATACGGTTCTGTTTATAAAGGACAGTTGTTGCATGACAGAAATGTGGTTGCCATCAGGATCTTCAGTCTGGATACAAGAGGAGCAGAAAAGAGCTATTGCAGAATGTAGTTCTTTGAGAAATGTTCGACACCGCAATCTGGTTCCTATCTTAACTGCATGCTCAACCATAGATTCTACTGGGAATGATTTCAAGGCCATTGTATATGAGTTCATGCCACGAGGAGACCCACATAACTTACTGTACTCGGTTGAAGGCAGCGAGGACTCTCCAATTTTGAACAATGTTTCACTGGGTCGGAGGTTAAGCATCGCTGCGGATATATCAGACGCTTTGGCGTATCTACACCACGAGCACCAAGGAACCATTGTGCACTGTGAACTGAAACCAAGCAACATTCTTCTGGGTGCTGACATGGTAGCTCAAATTTGATTACACGGCATCAGCTTCTACTGGTGACACAGATTCGACCTCTTCAGTTGCCATCATGGGAACCATTGGATATGTAGCTCCAGCCAGGTACTGTCTGTTTTCGCCTTGTATTTGGTAACTTGATACCGGTGCATTCCATAACACCTATATTTGTTTTGGCTAAAATCTCCCTACATGTCATGTATAGAATGTGCAGGGGGTGGTTTAGGTTTCAACTTCCTCAGATGTCTACAGCTTTGGAGTTGTTCTCCTAGAGATATTCATCCGGAGACAGCCAACAGACGACATGTTCAAAGATGGGATAAGCAATGTAAAGTTCACAGAGAACAACTTCCCTGATAACGTGTTACAAATTGTTGACCCACAGCTGCTGCAAGAACTGGACCTGAGCATGGAGACTCCAATGGCCATCAAGGACAGTGAAGCTCAGATCCTGCAGTCTGTAATCAGCATTGGACTCTGCTGCTCCAAAACGTTCCCCAACAAGCGCATCAGCATGCAGGAGGTGGCTACCAAGCTGCATGCAATCAGGAATGCATATCTTAGCGCAAACTGAAGAGCTCAGTAGTATAGGTTCTGAAAGAATAACTCAATAAACGAAGTTTCATTTCTCAATTCTCATGCACCAAAAGTTTTTTTTTTGAAGCAACCATGTACCAAAAGTTAGGAACTTACATCTTTCAAACCAATGAAAGTTCACATTGGTTCCTTAAATCAATATAGTAGAACATTGCACCAGGAACAATCTTTGTTCAGGAAGTCAAGTCACGTACCCATATATTTGCGAGAAAATCTTTGAACTCCAGTGTTGGTTTAGCACTGGTTGCAAGTTGCAACCTTGCAACACTGAACAGGGTATCAGCCGCAGCAGCAGGAGCAGCGACAGCTTACAGCTCTAACACGCAGCAGCTTGGCATCACCGTGCCAAATTCTCCAAATCCAGATAACTCGCGTGAAACCTTGAACCTTCACCGCCTAGATCAAGCTGAGAAATTTCCACCGGAGGTCCTTCTCCGGCAAAACCATGGACTGCTCCGCCATGGCCGCCGAGGATTCTTCGGCCAAATAGATCAAGCTGAGAAATGGCCACCAGCTTTCAATTCCCTCCACAAGAGCCTCCATCAATCTCCCCTCTGCACCTTCGAACCAAGAAAAGATCGAACCGGCACCTCCATCCCTGGCTGCGTCGCCATGCTCTGCGACCATCACCAAGCTGAGACCATAGGGTCCTAGGATGCCCCCTAAAGCTTACAGGCCACTCAAGTGGCCGAATCAGTCGCCGGCCCGCTGTTTCCCCTCACGCCATTTGATGGCAGCGCTGGAGATGGCATTCGTCTAGCTCACTGAGATTGTAATTGAGGTCAGTAACGCATCTGACAAAAGCATCATCTGTGATGAGTATTGGATTTGTGACAGAAAGAATATCCCTTAAACCATTTGGGTAATGATTTACTGCTGATATCTCAATATGACGTTGCATTGGCTCAAGTTTCATCATCGGCATAATGCTGTCTACCGCTGAATACTGAACATCACTATAAGTAGATAGCTCAACTTCATTGTTCCGTGGCGCCTTGCCTCTCACACTGCATGGTTCAACTTGGACAGTGAATGACAGAAGAAATTGTCCTTCATTGACTAAGTTTCTAGCAGCATCTTCATTGAAGCTATGAAACATTCTGGGGTCATTTATTTTGACCTGAGCAGTATTGTTGGTAGTTTTCTCTTTGTGCTGATTTTCATCCCCATAAGTTAATTTCTGCTGGGAAAACATATCTGAAATTTGATTATCATCATTTGCACAGTGAACCAAATAGAAAACCTTAGGAAACCGAACCAAAAGATGCCATGGAAATCTCATGGAACAAGGTACACCAAGAAGGAGCAACATGTTGAGGTGTGGTAGATTTGGAAGGCTGTGAGGGACCTCCTCAATAGCAGTTCCAGAAAGATCAACAGCCTCCAATGCTGTAAGGTCATCACAAAAGTTCACAGATTTGAGCCTGCTGCACCCTCGCAAGGACAAGCACCTAACCCATGGTCCAGAGAGTGAGAAGGTTCTTAGATTAGGATGCCCAGGGATCATGATATCCTCCAATGCATCCCATGTTTGTATACAAAGGTTTTCAAGGAATGGTAACAGTTCCAAGAGATCCTAAAGTGCTAAGCTAATGCAGTTAGAAATATGTAGCACTTTCAGGCCCTTGGCTTCAGACACTGACATTGGGAGTGACATCAATAGCACATTATTGATTAGCTTGAG
>JADLZL010005085.1:0-31146 GCA_015844335.1 Chrysopogon serrulatus | reverse complement strand
TCTGAACTGAGTATAGCAACGTTTTACCTTCCCATCAAAGAGATTGTAAAGCTGGGCTAATTGATTTGTAAAGTGCTCACTCTTGTCCATAAAATTATGAGGATCTATGCAGTCAAACTTCGTTTAAGATTTGATAAGTTTATAGTAAATAGTATTAACACTTGTATGCCTCTAGATAAATTTTATTGTAAAGAAAATATACTATATATAACCAATAATTTGATGGTATTTATTTTTCATCATGAATTATTAATTATTTTAAGAATAAATTTAATCAAAATTTAAGCGGTTTGACTTCTAAAAATGAGATTATGGATAGAGGGCATATATTTCATCGATGAGTTGAAAAGCTTCCTTCCACTTTTCAGTCACATGGAAGTTTTCAGGCCCAATCCAACCACTGCGCGCACTCAGGCCAGCAGCCAGCTTTGTTTCCGTGGCCTCCCACCTGGCCGCGCCGGATGCGTATTCTGCAGGCTGTGGCCTCCGTCTCGCTAGTTCGGACGGGAGCTGGAGGTGTTAGAAATCAGCTTTTGCACACACAACTCAAGCACAAGAACACAGAGAGATAAGGAGAAAAGAGGAAGCTTTTCTGTATTTTACTTTTTCATCTTGTGTTACAGCTGAAAGTGACCTTCTATTTATAGCAAGGAGGTTTTAGGTGAATATAAAGTTACAGTGTTTTTGAACTCTTGACATTCTTCATCCTCTCCATAAATTTAGCCATCATTTAAAGTCTTCTTTTTTATATACTGTTCATTGACTTTTGAATTACAACAGGAGGCTCCTTGATGTGCTGAGGACGCTCCTCGGCCGCCGCAGCGCTCATGAGGCTTAAGGCCGAGTCACTCACGAGGCTTGAAGATCGATCATGGAACCAAGATTTTTAACTGAGGAGGTATGGAGCAATATGATGACAACGTGACCCATTCCCAATTATGGGTGATGCATGGAAAAGGTGCGTGACTCAAAAACGTAGCCCTCTCCAGCACAGCCCACCGCCCGAGCCGCTCCTGCAACCGCTCCCTCCCCCACCGTTGGCTCCCCTCAGCTTCTCCCTCCCTCTCTAGATCTGACACCGCACTGCCTAGCCTCCAGCATCGGCCTCCTCCAGCGTGGCCGAGCGGTATTGGGTTCGGCCTGGACCACGCGATTCTCCGACAATAGCCTGCCGTCCGACCGGTGCTCTAGCATGGACCCGCCAAAGCCGCTTCCGCTCCCTCCTCCATTCTTAGCGTGTGGCCAGCGGCCATGAGGGCCCGAGCGCGTGGCGTGGACTCCCTCACGGCGTGAAGCGGTTTGTGTCGTCCAGTATTATCATATAAATACTCCCCCATCATAAATTATAAGTTATTCTAAGAATCTTGGAGAGTCAAAAGTTTTTTAAGCTTAATAAAATTTATCTAATAAGATAATAACATTTATGGTACCAACTAAGTATTATTAGATTACTGCATTAGTTATATTTTCATAGTACATCTATTTGATGTCATAAATCTTTGTGTTTCTTCTCTATAATTTAAGTCAAACTCAAAAAATATTTAACTCTCCAAGATTCTTGGATTGACTTATAATTTGAAATGAGAGCGGAGGGAGTATGTGAAAAAGACAAACGTTTGTGTCCTATAATTAAATTTTTGTAAATGATAAAAATAATTGTTTTTTTGTGTTCCTATAGATGCTTCATGCTTGCCATATCTCGATTTGTTCTCTCTACCATAAATGAAAAGTGCTTATTCAATTTAATTTTACATACAAACTAGTGTAAGGAACCATGCATACCAAGGGTTGGATACTGGATTTAAATTGCACTTTTTCTCTAGAAATTACTTATAAAACCATGCATTGGGACTACCATGATAATACTCTGTTCACCTGGCTTATCGGCGGCTTATCACCAAGCTTCAACAATATTTTCTCTTAAACGACGCTTTTGTTTATCACCCGCTTATAAGTCTATTAAACTTAAAAATTGCCAAGAATAAGGGAGCAAAGCTTCACCTTCTTCAACTTCCATGCTAATTAAGTTATAATACTCAGCTCCAATTACAGACTAACTAAAATCAATCCTTTCCTTACAAATACATGAAAAACGGACTAGATAAAAGCCCACTGATCCCCTTTCTGTCAAAAGTTTCCTCGACCTCAAAATATACTTCCTTCAAAAGAGGGACAAAGCATCATTTTTCATTCAATCCTTTTTCTACCC
The DNA here is from genome assembly GCA_015844335.1 of Chrysopogon serrulatus. Taxonomy (NCBI): domain Eukaryota; kingdom Viridiplantae; phylum Streptophyta; class Magnoliopsida; order Poales; family Poaceae; genus Chrysopogon; species Chrysopogon serrulatus. The sequence goes on along the minus strand of JADLZL010005085.1, from coordinate 28,937 downwards.
TCCCTATCATCATATACGAAGCCCCAACCAGCTACCGTGATTGTGCCAGTGCTATGGTACTCCTTGTGCCCTTACCGCGAAGCAGCCACCTCAATTCGTGTCTCTGACCGGGTGAGCTACCACTTCCTTGTCCCGCCCCACGCATATGCGACATGACCCACACACTCTGGTTGGCGAGCCACTGCCTTTACCATGCCCCGATAGGCGAGCTGCCACCGTGTTGCCGTGTCCCGACCAGCGAGCCACCACCACCCCTCGCGCCCTAGCCGGGCGAGACCACCGCCCTCGTCCACACCCCACCCCCGACTTGCACAATAGGCGGGGCGAAAGGGCAACCGCTGCGCCGTGCCACCGGGACCACCGCTGGATCGCACTTCATCGGCGAAGCCACCACGTCACTGGCATACTGGCTAGCCACCCTGCACCCTTGTTCCGTCCCATGGCCAGCGCGCCCGGTCTTCTAGTGAGGTCAGAGTAGACGAAATGTTAGCAAAATTAACATAAGTTGTAGAAACCAATAGAATCGTGGTCTCCTTTTTGTGGTATATATATACCAAATAAGTGACTTCCATTGCTATATTATTACTAGATCTTTCAATACTACTCTCTATTCTAAATTATAAGTCTTTTTCAAGAACTCGAGAGATCGGCGGCGGCGATGGCGGCGAGATCCAAGCGGCGGAGTCCCAGTCCCAGGCCGCCGCTATGCCTGACCGACCTCCCTGACGACGTGATCCTCAACATCCTCTGTTGCCTCGACATCCGCGACGCCGTCCGCACCTCCGCGCTGTCCCGCGCCTGGCGCCACCGCTGGCGTCGTCTCCCCTGTCGCCTCGCCTTCGCAGACTGCTCCTTCGGCCGCCTCGGCGTGGTATCCGCCGCCCAGTCCGTCCTCCTGCGCCACCTTGCCCAGGTGAAACAATTTGGCCTCGATGGGAGTTCACCGCCGCTTCCCGAGGCCGACCATGCGCGCATCGACGACCTGCTCATCCATCTCTCGCCTCCTCGTCATGCCCCCTCGAAGGCCTCGGCCTTTAACCTCTGGTCCTATAAGCTCCACTCCTCCATCTTCTCCTACGTCAAGCTCGAACACCTATACCTACAGGATGTCTGCTCCTGACTCTACCCTGGGTTTCCTGGGCTGTCTAAACTCAAGGCGCTTGGTGTGCATTACTCTATGGAGTTGGAGCCTCATCTGAACTCGGCTCAGTTTGACGCGCTCGCGGCTCTGATTTCTGGTTGCCCGGAGCTAGAGGAATTGGCAGTAAAAGCTGTCCCAGAGGTGCCTGGTGTGACGCTAAAGATTGCTGCACCTGGCCTTCGCCAGATGAAGATTAAAGCACGTTCAGCTGATTGGATGGTGGAGTTTCAGAGTTTGCTTCCTAATCTTTTGCTCACGCCAAGCTTCGATTGCCGTTTTCCTGCTATGCTCAGGAAGGAGGGGTGGAAGCTTCTGCACATTTTACAGAGCATTTCGCAGGTCGAGGAGCTGAAGATGCTTGATAGTAATCCCTTGGTAAGACGATAACAATTGCTTGTCAAATGTTATTTGGCCGATAAAGAAGTCCTAGCATTGAATTGTTATCCATGCTCAAAATACTAAGGTTTGCTTAGAAATTCGAATTGCCATGAGAGCCTGGCATATCAGTATTCTCACCAAAGTTGTTATTTCCTTTTAATACAAATAAAAGTCCATTCAGGTTTGTCCTAAGTCGAAAAGTATTTATATTTGACCATCTATGTCCAAAATTGACAATACAATATTGGTGCTACTATCTTTATCATGAAAAAAACCTTTCACAACATATAACTCTTTGTGTTAAGATAATAATGTTTTTATTCATATTGCTAACAAACTTCGTCTATTTCTATGTTAATATATTTGTTTCATGGAATTTGTACCCAAATATTGTTCTCTATTTTCCAAAAAAAAGATGATACCTTTGAAGTATTTTTGAGTTTGTACTTTTCTTGCTTAAGAGGAATATTCTAGAATAAGGGTTGTATCTTTCGCTTTTTGTACTGCTCTATTTTCTTGCTATTGGAGCGACCTTGGATTTTTACAACTGTAGAATCCTTTTTCATTAAACTGGCATGTTTTTCCATATTTGTTCTCCTCTGTAGGTTAATTTTCAAGCTATGGTGCCATTCAAAATCCCAACTAAGTTTGAGAACCTGCAATATTTAACAACAGATGCTGATCTGGGTGATGCAGCACATATTGTTTTTAACTTTGCACTTCTTAAGATGTTGTCCAAACATAAGGGAGCTTAAGATTAAGGTAAACCTATTATCTGTTATGAGTTTCTTCTCTTCGTTTTTGTTATCACTTCACTAATTTCCATATGAAAATAGTCCCCCTGTTTCAAGGCACAGTTTTTCATCACCATTTCAAAGAAACCCCAGAATTTTGGAATACACATGGGTGTGGAGATTTATTTCGGTGCTTGCACATTATGGAATTGATCGATGTGTATCTATCATACAATGAGCTGCAGTTCATAAAGTTGGTTTTATCAAAAGCTCAAGTGCTAGAAAACTTCACTATTGTTCACCGCGACTGAGAATGAAAGTTCTAGCTTGAAGCTTGCATTGAAATTCTGCAGTTTAAGAGAGTATCACAAGTAGCTCAAATTAAGTATGAGGTCGCACCAGGACATTAAGTGGTAAGTTCCCAGTGATTATGGTGGGTTGCTTAGAACTCCTGTATCTGTTCCTAGAAAAAAGAAAGACCCTTTCTATATTACGTAGTCAACTGTTAATTGTTACCATGACATGTTTTAGATTTGTACAGCTGTTTAGTATCATACCGCTTCCAAATGCCGCTGCAATGTTATCTAAATTGTAGCATGTCTGAGAACCATGACAAGATAAAATAAATGGAATGTCAAAATCGAGAACCTTTCTATCTGGTCATAGAGGGAAAGCTCCCCTACTTTCGTAATAAAAAATGGTCCTGGTACCTTGAGAAAAGGAGAGATTATCTCTCAACTACATATCCATGCACCTATTGTATATCTCGTTTGCAAATTGAATTTTGAAAAATGAGAAGGATGCAATTTTTCTAGTTCACTGGTGTAACTTTTTTCGATGGCGTAACATATGGCTACTAGATTGTAAATTTCTTTATGGCTTATATAACATTTTTTGGTATAGAATGTAACTTTTTAAGCATTGTGCGTAGTTTTTTTTTCTTCAAACTGCTTTTTACATATTGTTAGTTGAAGTAACATTTGATCAGTAGGACCAAGTCTGATTCAAGTATCAACGACATCCACATGGACTCACCTACCACTCTGCTAGCAATCTGCATAATCCGTTCTAGACATACTAAAGCTTCACCTTCCACCACTGCCACTGGATAGTACACATTACAATATGAACATAACCCCTACCATCCTGGACAATATCAATGCTATCCTTCCCTGAATCTTCCTGGTAAGGAGGATCTACATTGGTTCACAGCATCATTTTCCCTAGCACACCTTGGCCAATTCAGCTACTAACACTCCTACAATTTTCTCTTTTTTCCCCCCTCGACAAGTATCCCTTTAAATTTTTCATTTACTGGTGAATTATCTCTGTTATTCACTGGAAACTAACCTGAGCCTTTAATATCATAATCTCCCTTTGCTGTACCATATCATTTTGCAAAAAATGGTATTGGCTTTTCTTACTGAAAAATGCTTTTTCGAATTTCTTCCAAAAGCCATGAAGCATGGTGCCACTGCAAGAAGAACCAACAACCATTCTAGTTCCAACAACCCAAAAGCAGTAGCTTGGTAATTGTGACACCTTACACGTTGCAGATCGAAGGGCAAATGCTTCACTACATGCTATGGACCGGGCAAATGCTTCACTACATGCTATGGACCTTAGTTCATATGGGGGATAGGGAGGATAACCATTCCCAAGAGGGAAGGCCGTGCAAAGTCAGCATGGAGGGAGACTAGAACATTTGGGGGTAATTGGATTGTTTGTTGTTCATTACTTGATTCAATCTCAACTGGTTACAGGGTATAAATAGAGGAGCCCAGCCCCTAGGCGCACAGCCCCCTGGTTCTTTGTTTCTCTCTCCATAATTAACTCCCATTAATTCTATTCTTTTCCTCAGAACACTAATTGCTATTATTTACAGCCACCTGTGCCCCCTTTTGGGCTCCTGCACGCCCTCGGGAGCTCCCCTAGCTGTACTGCCGCCCCACATGACACTGCATGTCACAACTGCATGATAGCCGCTTTGTGCTCCCACTCCACAAACTCCACATTTGTCATCTGGAGGAAGTGTTATCCAATGATGATTCGCCTAGGTAGGCAAACCATTGCAAGCAAGACACCATGTAAACACCTTGACTTTCTGTGGTACATCAGTGGACCATATAGTATTCCATATTTTCCGATTTCCATCGTTACTACCTTAGAACCCATGGCTCAAAGCAAGCTTGTGGGCACTGACTGAACACCATGCTTTCAAGTCGCTGCCTACTCCTATGCAATGAGGACCAGATGCAGTGGACTGGCTAACTGACTTGCAAGGCCTGGCTGATCGAAGAGTGGCAATGTCCCATCTATCTTTCTAACATTTTTATGATGTATACATGCTTGGTGTTGCCTGGCATCCATCCACCTAAATTGCCTAGGCGATGGCCGATGAGGCATATCCATGGCACTATACTTTGCCTTACTGCTTTAGAACACTGGAACACTATAAAATTTGTATCTTCTCATAAATGTCTCAAAAAATGTAAAATATCATCCTGCACCTGATCAGGTAAAAATGTGTGTAGAACCTTTGTCAAATCATAATAACAGCAATAATTTCAGATAAGATTTTTGTGGCATTCATGACCATCATTTTTACAAGCTGTGACACCCATCTCAAACCTGCTTTAGGTTTTACTTGGTTAAATATGTCTTGATGGTTGTCAATTATCATGGAATCCAGCTGTTTCTTCATATTTGAAATTTGCTGTCTGAACCAACTGTCCAAACTAGTCATTTCTTCAATAGCTCAATCCCATGTTCAACTCTGCATATCAGAAACATTTGTGACCTGAATACAATATCAGTTAGTTCACCTGCTTGGTAATATCTCCTTTGGAACGTAGGAATGAAAAAAAAAAATGTAGGGATAGAAAACATAGGAATAAGATATGAATGCAAGTAGAAAAACAGAGGATTAGAAAAACGTAGGAATTTTAGAGGAACTCTTGTTTGGATGATCATAGAAACAAAAGTACTAGTAAATATAGAGAAATAAAATATTATTCCTAGAGAAGGAACACAGGTACGGGAGAGGCTCATGGCTGCCTCGGTCCTAAGTGATGGGAAGAAAATAAAGAGATCGGACTGCATGCTTTTTTCCTGAAGTTTTCCTCCGAATCAGTGGCATAGGAAAGTTTCCTATACTTTTCCTATGAATGAATCCTGCATTCCAAACACATGAACAGTATACTTTCCTATGGAAATGGAAACTAGAATCCTTTGCTTCACCTCCAAAAATCCCTCAAACAAAAAGGGCCCAGCCTTTAACACTCTTGTACGCCCCACTCTGCCAACTAAATTAGTCACTGTGCCTGTCTTGCAAGAAGAGCTTAGTTAAATTGCTGCAATCTAGAAACCCAAGCCCTCCACGTGATTTAGAAATCTTGAAACGCCATTTTGCTCCCATGTAACAAATGACCTTTTGGCTTGTCTTCTTTATCTCCTGCCAAAAAATACGAATCATTAGCATAAATCTTCACAGATTTTAAAACATGCATCATGTATGTTCTCAGGACTTGTGCTACTGATTTAGGAAGAACCTATGTAGCCCCCAAGGATAGATGATTCTCATTCCAATCTGCCAACCTTCTTGCAACCGTGCTTTTAACAATTAACAGGCCCAAACAGAACAACACATGGGCAAGTTTCATTTTGCCGATGTGTGCTAACTCAAGGAGTTCTCTTCTCTGCCTTACCTTTCTCTGAAGTGGGCCACGGTGTGAAGTACTTTCTTTTCTAGGACTGCAGACTGCATGGGAAGTCAGTGGGCACATCTTGCACGTCACCTGTTTGCATTATTATCTTGACAAGCTGCCAATTAGCAGTCACTGTGCCAGGCTTTGCATCCCAATTGTTGATGATTTTCTTCAGCTTATCGTTGCTGAAGTGGTTCTGCAACCAGTGTCCTAGATGATCCCAAGTGGCCAACTGAAGCTGGATGTGTGTTCTCTATCAAATCAAGCGTGTGTGTTTTTTAGGCGTCTTATGTTTTCATTTATGTTGTTTTTGCTTGGCTCTGGTATTTTTATTTTTGTTTATGTTCTTCAGTTTGTTTGCCTTTGTATCGGTTGCCAACCTTCTATCCTCAGCCTGCATGTTCTTGAAAAACATGCTGAACCCTAAAGCGTCCATTCACTCATACCCATATACTTCCCAAAATGTGACCTTCTGAAGGCCGAGTATATGTCACTGAGTTCTTCACATCATCTTGGCACCAGTCTCCTAACATGATAGAACACTTAATCTCCTTAAGTTTTGATATAATTTCATAGCATTATATGCCCCTTGTTTGCTTACATTCAAAATGTTTTGCAGGTTGACAAGTAACACAATGTGCTAGCTTGAAGTGTGGAAATCATGCCTGACGACCTGGCATATTGGCACTGACAACTGAGGAACTTTTGCATCTTCTAGGGCAGAGGAAGCATATTGACTCAACTCCTGTATGCAGTATGCATTGTAGGGGCAATTGTACTTGTAGGTTATAATTAGTTTCTAACCCTTAGTTAAGCATTGTTGCGCACTGGGAGTAGAACTTGCCTCTGGTACTTTCTGTTGGATTTCCTCGTGCCGTAGGTTGCATAATGCAGGCCTATGAAAATGTTGACCGTTCCCTCTTTTCTCCGACAGATAATCTGTGTTGGGTACTTGGGTTGTTATGGCTTTATTTATAGTTCATTTGATAAAGTAGTTTATCAGCGTTCCTCGGAGTTCACAGAGAAGCCTTGCAATTGCCAAGCACAGATGGTTGGGTTGGGTAAAGATAAAAGTCTGACACGTTTGAAGTTTACTGCGCTGCAATTCTCCGTTTCATGTTGAGCAAAGATTTCAAAGGACAAGAGAATTTCTTTGGTGAATTACGTCAGGAAGGGAACTTGCCGAACAGATTCACACTGCTCTAAATGATGGATGATACTCCTTCCGTTCTGTCCCACAGAGCATGTAAATTTTATTTTTCAAGGTTAGATTAGTCAACATGTAAAATTATGCACGTGTCTTTTATTCTTTTTATTGGATACAATTTGGATGCACACGACCCACACACTCACACCACACCCACACATGCTTCTCCGTACACATGCAAAGAAGATATTGGGAGACTTTAGCCTCTAGCACGCGAGAAACACGCAGTGAAATATTAGAAAATCCTAGAGGATAGCGTCCTACTGGGTTGCTCTACTATTGGACCGAAGGTTCTTTCACACATGCCCTTTATGTATCCTTCCTCACTTGCCAAAACTCAAAAAGCAACTGTTATATGTAGAGTGTTTGTCAAAACGAACTCAAAAGCAACCATCTTACAGTGTATGTTGAAAGTTCAAAGAAGGGCTTCGATGCGGCTGTGCAAGTGGTGAAGAAGGGCTCTGGTGCGGCTATACGGGTGGTGAACCTCGGAGCGGAAGTTAACAAGATACAACTCGTGAGGATGGAGCGAGAATGGCCCAGGAAAAACGAACCTTTTGGGCGTTTCTCCGTGTGCAGCAGAGACAGAGGGAAGATTTGCAGGTGCAGGGCCAGGTCGGGAGCTAGGCTAAGTAAATCAATTGGCCGAGTTGCAGCTGAAGAGCGCAGGCCACTCCTTGACCATATATCAAATAAGCCTGATATGTTCTCAATACAAGAACATCTTAGAATTTTGATATGAAAACTAATTTTATACTATATAGAATCATTTCCATTGGTGATATTATAAATTTATATGTATTTTCAGTTGGATTGAGTTAGAAGGCAAGAAGGTCCGCGCGACCGAACACGATCCTGGCGCCGAAAATTCCCACCTAGCTTTCCTGCCTAGGCCCACCGTACCGCACCTAGATTTCATAGGCCCGCCATACCAAGCTGCGCGGGTGGTTCCCTCATCCACGTCGGCTCTCATGCACGCAAACTTCCAACCAACTAAAAAAGTTATAACTCCTAAACAAGAATCTAAATTAAATTCCAATTACACCATCAGAATTTTTATAATAAATTCTTCAAAATAAGATCCCACAAGAATATATATTTAGAGAAAAATTATTAATAAATATTTATCTTATGAAGACATATCATATAACATCACCACAAAATATCACTAAATACATTACAAAACATCGCACATATAGTACGTGAACAATGCTACACACACCATAGAACATCAAAAGAATACTAAGTGAACATAAAAATATGATTAACAAAAAAGAAAATAATAAAATTATGATTAACAAAACATAATAGTTAATTATAGTATTAACAGAAAAAGAAAGAAATAATATAAAAATGCAAAGAATAATGAAAAATCCCATGACAAGAAAAGTAAATAAAAATAAAAAATGAAGAAAGAAAACAAAAGGTAAGAAAAGGAAATAAAAGAAAAATAAAAAAGAAACATAAAAATTAAAATTAAAAAGAATAATAAAACCACATAAAACAGAAAAAAATATAAATAAAAAAAATAAATCACGAAAAGGAAAAAAGGAAAAGAGAAAAGAAAATAAAAAGAAAGAAAGAAAAAAAATAAACAGTAAAGAAGAAAAAGAATGAATACATACACGTACTTACCTTCAGATGTCAGAAATCCCGCGTCCCGCCACAGCATCGCTGCCGCGTGTGGGATGACGCGGGAAGTTCCCGCCTTGCTTTCCCGCCCTGCTGTTCCGATGGAATCACGCGGGAAAGTTCCCGCCTTGCTTTGCCGCCCTCCCCAAGAAAAAAGGAAAAACGCCCAGAGCGGGCTTCACTCCCTGTCCCAGTGAGCCAGGTCCCCCAATTCTCTCCCGGTCGCCGCGGCGGCGGCTCCAATGGCGGCGACATCCAATCGGCGGAGGCCGCTATGCCTGACCGACCTCCCCGACGACGTGATCCTCCAGATCCTCTGTTGCCTCGACATCCGCGACGCCGTCCGCACCTCCGCGCTCTCCCGCGCCTGGCGCCACCGCTGGTGCCGTCTCCCTGCTCTCGCCTTCGCAGAGTGCTCCTTCGGCCGCCTCGGCGTGGTATCCGCCGCCCAGTCCGTCCTCCTGCGTCACGCTGCCCAGGTGAAACAATTTGGCCTCGATGGGAGTTTACCGCCGCTTCCCAAGGCCGACCACCCGCGCCTCGACGACCTGCTCATCCATCTCTCCCCTCCTCGTCATGCCCTCGAGGGCCTCTTCCTTAACATCCAGTCCTACAAGCTCCACTCCTCCATCTTCTCCTACGTCAACCTCAAATACCTCTATCTTACAGGTTGTCTGCTCCCAGACTCTACCCGGGGTTTCCTGGGGCTGTCCAAACTCAAGGACCTTTCTGTGGATTACACCGCGGAGTTGGAGCCCCATCTGAACTCGGCTCAGTTTGACACTCTCGCCGCTCTGATTTCTGGTTGCCCGGGGCTAAAGAAATTGGCAGTAAAAGTTGTCCCAAAGGTGCCTGGTGTGACTCTAAAGATTGCTGCACCTCGCCTTCGCCGATTGGAGATTAAAACACGTTCAGCTGATTGGATGGTGGAGTTTCAGAGCTCGCTTCCCGATCTTGCTCAGGCCAAGCTTCGATTACCGTTTTTCCACTATGCTCAGGAAGGAGGGTGGAAGCTTCTGCACATTTTACAGACCATTTCACAGGTGGAGAAGCTGGAGATGCTTGATAGTAATCCCTTGGTAAGAAGATAATGATTTCTTGTCACGTCTTTGATATCTGCTCCGATAAAATAGTCCTAGCGTTAAATTCTGATCCATGCTCAAAATACTAGAGTTTGTTCATAAATTTGAATTTCCATGAGAGCCTGGTGTATTCAGTATTCTCACCAAAGTTTTCATTTCTTTTAATCACAAATAAAAGTCCATTCAAGTTTCTCCTCAGTCGAACAGTATTTATATTTGACCATCTACATCCAAAATTTACAACACAATATTGGTGCCAATCTTTATCATGAAACAAAAAACTTTCATAACAAGTAACTCTTTCTATTAAGATAATAATTTTTTTATTCATATTGCTAACAAACTTCGCCTATTTTCTATGTTAATATATTTGTTTCATGGAATATGTACACAAATATAGTTCTCTATTTCCAAAAAGATGATACTGCTTTTCCCCTGAAGTATTTCTTGGAGTTTGTACTTTCGTTGCTCAAGAAGAATATTCTAGAATAAGCACATATGGGTTATATCTTTTGCTTTTTGTACTGTTCCATTTTCTCCTACTCGAGTGACCTCGAACTTTTACAATTATAGGATCCTTTTTCGTTAAACTGATATGTTTTTTTCCATATTTGTTGTTCTCTCTAGGTTGATTTGCAAGCTATGGTGCCATTCAAAATCCCAACTAAATTTGAGAACTTGCGATATTTAACAACAGATGCTGATCTGGGTGATGCAGCACATATTGTTTTAATTTTGCACTTCTTAAGATGTTGTCCAAACATAAGGACGCTTAAGATTAAGGTAAACCTATTATCTGTTATGAGTTTCTTCTCTTTATTTTTGTTATCACTTCACTAATTTCCATATGGAAAACAGTTCCCTGTTTCAAGGCATGGTTTTCATCACCATTTTGAAGAAACCCAAGAATTTTGGAATACACATGGGTGTGGAGATTTGTTTCGGTGCCTGCGCATTATGGAATTGATCGATGTTTACCTATCATACAATGAGCTGCAGTTCATAAAGTTGGTTTTATCAAAAGCTCAAGTGTTAGAAAACTTCACCATTGTTCACCGCACTGAGAATGAAAGTTCTAGCTTGGAAGCTTGCATTGAAATTCTGAAGTTTAAGAGAGCATCACAAGTAGCTCAAATTAAGTATGAGGTCGCACCAGGACATTAAGTGGTAAGTTCCCAGTGAGTATGGTGGGTTGCTTAGAACTCCTGTATCTGTTCCTACTTCCTAGAAAAAAGAAAGACCCTTTCTATATTACGTGCTCAACTGGTAATTGTTACCATGATGTGTTTTAGATCTGTAAATTTACTTAGTATCATACTATCATCCGCTTCCAAATGCAGCTGCAACGTTATCTAACATTGTAGCGTATCTGAGAACCATGACAAGATAAAAAAATGGAATGTCTAAATAGAGAACGTTTCTATCTGGTGATACAGGGAAAGCTCCCCAACTTTCCTAATGAAAAAAAAAATGATCCTGCCACCTTGAGAAAAGGAGGGGTTATCTCTCTACTACATTTCCATGCACCAATTATATATCTCCTTTGCAAGTTGGAGTTTGAAAAACAAGTTGGAATTTGAAAAACGAGAAGGGTGTAGTTTTCTAGTTCATGGATGTAACTTGTCGATAGCGTAACATATGGTTGCTACGTTGTAACATTATTCATAGCTTATGTAACTTTTTTATGTATAGAGTGTAACTTTTAAGCATTGTAAGTAGTTTTTTTTTATAAAAAAAAAAAAATTCTTTTTACATATTCTTGGTTGAATTTATAAGCACAGGATGTAACTTGTGGGTATTTGGTTGTAATCAGTTTTTTTTCGAGACCGAGGATATTTGGAAGTAACATTTGGTCAGTAGGATCAAGTCTGATTCAAGAACCAACTACATCCACACAGACTCGCCCGCCACTCTGCTAGCAGTCTGCATGATCCGTTCTAGGCATACTATAGCTTCACCTTCCACTGCCACTGGATAGGACACAATACAGTAAGGACATAACTCCTGCCATCCTGAGCAATATCAATGCTATCCTTCCCTGAATCTTCCTTGTAAGGAGGATCTACATTGGTTTAGACCGTCCTTTATGGCAGTTCACAGTTTCCCTATCTCACAGTGGCATCTACTAACACTCTTACAAATTCTTTTTTTTTTCCTCAACAAGTTTCCCTTTTCCTTTTTCATTTACTGATGAACAACATGAATTATCTCTGCGATTCACTGGAAACTGAACAGAGCCTTCAATAGTTTGTCATCTGGACAGCATCTAGTAATACTTTTTGCTCCCACTCCACATTTGTTGTCTGAAGGAAGTGTTATCCAATGATGATTCTCCTAGTTAGGCAAACATTGCAAGCAAGACACCATGTAAACACCTCGATTTTATGTGGTACATCAGTGGGCCATATAGTATTCCATATTTTCTGATTTTCCATCAGCATTGTTGTGACCCCATGGCTCAAAGCAAGCTTGTGCGCACTGACTGTGAACAGCATGGTTTTAAGTTGCTGCCTATTCAAAGAGGAACAGGTGCAGTGGACTGATAGCAATGGACTTTCTGATCTAAGAGTGGCAATGGGCCATCTATTTTTCTAACATTTTTCTGATGTATACAGGCGCACAGTGTGGCCTAGGCATCCATCTGCCTAAATTGCCTAGGCGATAAGGCATATCCATGGCATGCTGTAAAAATTCCTATCTTCTCATAAATACCTGGTTAAAATTGTAAAATATCATCCTGCACCTGACCAGTTAAAAATTTGTTTAGAACCTTTCTCAAATCATAATAATAGCAAATATTTCAGATAAGATTTTCGTGGCATTCATGACCATCATTTTTTTTTATAAGGTGTGGCACCCATCTAAAACCTGCTTTAGGCTTTACTTGGCTAAATATGTCATGATGGTTGTCATGGAATCCACCTGTTCATATTCGAAATTTGCTGCCTGAACCAACTCCCAAGCTAGTCATTTCATCAATAGCTCAAGCCCATGTTCAACTCCTCTGCATAGCAGAGGCACTTGTGATCTGAGCATAATATCAGTTAGTTCACCTGCTTGGTAGTATTTAGCCTTTAACAATCTTGTACGCCCATTCTCTGCCAACTAAATAAGTCATCGCGCCTGTCTTGCAAGAAGAGCTTGACAAAATAGCTGCAATCTTGAGACCCAAGCCCACCACGGATTTAGGCGATCTTTGAAACACCATTTTGCTCCAATGTAACCAATGACCTTTCCTCTCGTCTTGTTATCTCCCTGCCAAAAAATACGAATTGTTAGCATAAATCTTCACAGATTTGAAAACATGCATCACATATGTTGGCAGGACGTGTGCTACTGATTTAGTGAGGACTTATGTGGCACCCAAGGATAAATGCTTCTCATTCCAATCTGTCAATCTTCTTGTATACATTAACAAATAACAATTAACAGGCCCAAACCGAACAAGAAATGGGCAAGCTTCAATTTGCCGATGCATCCTAACTCAAGAGCTCTCTTCTCTGTCTTAACTGTCTCTGAAGAGGGCCATGGGGTGAAGTACTTTGTTTTGCTAGGACTGAAGACTGCAGACTGAAGACTGCATGGGAAGTCAGTGGCAGATCTTGCACCTCATGTTTGCAGTATTATCTTGACGAGCTGCCTGTTAGCAATTGGTGCGCCAGGCTTTGCATCCTAATGCATTGCATCAAAGGAGATCTAACTGTTGTGATAATGGTAGATTTTCTTCAGCTTATCGTTGCTGAAGTGGTTCTGCAACCAGGTGTCCCAGATGATCACAAGTGGCCAACTGAAGCTAGAGGTGTCTTCTCTACCAAATCAGCCTACAAATCCTTGACCAGTTTCGTTGAGTTTCAACCTTGGAGGTGCATTGACTAAGGCACCTCAGAGATCCAAGTTTAACATTAGACTTGTTATTCATATCCGATGCAGGACGGCCAACACATAAGTTCGCTGAGTGTTCTACCATTATCTAAAAAAACATCCAGAGGGTTACCTCACCCACAGCTAGCATTGTCCCTCTGCAATGAGTTTCTTAGCATATGACTTCAGTTAGCATTCGGAGTTCTTGTTAGAGTTTGTATTAGAGTGTGTTTTGCTTGGCATCTTATGTTTTCATTTTTTATTTTATTTTTGTTTGGCTCTGGTATTTTTGTTTCTGTTTCTGTTCTTTCTGTTCGTTTGCCTTTGTATTAGTTATCAACCTTCTATCCTCCTTAATATAATGGCATGTAGCCTGCGCGTTCTTGAGAGAAAAAAAAGCATGCTGGAACCTTAAAGCTTTCATTCACTCTTAAACCCATATACTACTATAATGTGACCTCAACACTGAGTATATGTATATGTCATTGATTTCTTCGCATCATCTTGACACCACTCTCCAAACATGATGGATCACTTAATTTGACATGTTCGTTATGTGTATTTGCCTAGAAATATACCTCAACCAAGCTCCTTACATACTAATGCCTTAAGTTTTGAAATAATTTCACAGCATTATATGCCCCTCGTTTGCTTACACAAATGTTTTGCAGGTTGACAAGTAACACAATGTGCTAGCTTGAAGTGTGGAAGTTATGCCTGATGACCCGGCATATTGGAACTGACAACTGAGGAACATTTGCAGCTTCTATGGAAGGGGAAGTAAACAGAGTCTCTTTTGGTCACTAGGGTTTGACTCAATTCCTGTATGGATGATTGTGGAGGCAATTATACTTGTAGGTTATAATTAGTTTCTAATCCATAGTTAAGCACTGTTGTCCACTGGGAGTAGAACCTGCCTCTGGTACTTTCTGTTGGATTTCCTCCTGCAGGTATGTTGCATGATGCAGACCTAAAAAAATGTTCACCGTTCGCTCTCTTCTCCGACGGGTAATATGTGTTGGGTACTTGGGTTGTTATTATGGCTTTATAGTTCACATTTCATAAAGTAGTTTTATTAGCGTTCCTGAGAGTTCACAGTGAAGCCTTGCAATTACCAAACACAGATAGTTGGGTTGGGTAAAGAGATAAGTCTGACATGTTTAAAGTGTATTGCGCTGCAATTCTCCGTTGTCATGTTGTGCAAAGATTTCAAAGGACAAAAGAAAAAATTGAGGACTACTTTTTTTTTATTTTAATTACGTCAGGAAGGAAACTTGCCAAACAGATTCACACTGCTCTAGATGATGGATGATACTCCTTTTGTTCCGTACCACAAAGCATGCAGATCTCACTTCTAGGCTAGATTAGTGAATGTGTAAAATTATGCAAGTGCCATTTATGTATCCTTCCTCACGTGCCAAAACTCAAAAGCAACTGTTATATCGAGTGTTTGTCAAAGCGAACTCAAAAGCAGCTTTTTGTATTGATGGGTCTTGTCTAAAAAGTTGACCTCCCTCTCACGGTTATATTGTTAGATAATTAGGCAATTTCCATGTCATTTTTATTCCAGAAATTAACATTATGACGATGACATATAAAAGTTTATTGATAACAGAAAACATGATATCAAAGACATCCATAATTAAATGGAACATGATATCGAGTAACATGTGAAGCATATGAATATTAAACTGAATATTAAACTCATGAACACATGATTCATATAATATAACAATAAAGCATGTCATATATCTCACAAGGATGATTAACACGTAACTACACATGAAACGACGAGGCGTAACTACTGAACATGAACACAAAATAGTATATGAAACGTATGATCGAGCTGCAAAGAACAAACAAACATGGTATATATCTTAAAACTGAAACTAACACAGGATATATCATGAAACGATCCGACAGAGCATACGAAACAAACTCATAACAGCATATACGCAACAACACGAGAACACTACCGCAAATGCAGTCATGATCCGGAGGACGAAAAACAGAGAGAAGATGAACAGTTCATACCCTCCCGTGTAGGAACTCGATCCCGATCCCGAACCCTGTCCACTCTCCTTCGTCATGATGAAGAGGATGAAGACGATCTCTCCACCAGGAAGAAGACGTGAGGAAGATGTCGACGGCGCTCGCTCCCGTGAAGAAGAAGACGAACACCGGTGATGATTCGGGCAGTCGCGTAGACGCTCCCCAAAAACCTAATTGCCGATCCCCCGTGCAAGGTCTCGAACGGCAAGGGCTTGAGGCACCCGCCCTCTCGCTTCTCCGTGCGCCTTGAGTCACGAGATGGGAATACCTCGGTTGCAACCGGATTATGTGTCGGCGTCAAGTCCCGAAGAGGAGGGAGCGTCTCCCTTATATCCTTGTGATGGCGCCCCGAGGGAGGTGAAGAGCAAGAGTCTCGCGCAGTAACCGAGGAGTCGGGCGACTAAAGAGTTCAACTGAGTTGAAACTCCCGCGATTCTTGAATGCTAAAAATTTAGCGCGCCGCGCCCGCTTCCGCCTGCCTGCTGCCTGCCTGCCTCGCCTCGCCTCGCCACGCCACGCCCACGCCCACGCCCACGCCCACAGCCCGGCCGGCCGGGCGGCGGCACGCGACGTGTGGCACACCCTTGGTCCGTTCCTTGGCTTCTCAAATTAAGTGGAATAATTTCCACCATATAAGTTAAGGCAACGTCCCTTGGACTTCCAATCCGGTACAAATAATATTTTCCATAATTACACACCATAGAGTTAATTGATTTATTAAATCTAAAATGGGCCAAGCCCATAATAAATCCAACAATCCCCACCAAACTCTAGAGTTTGTAATGATGAAGCATCGAAATCATAATTCTTTGATATACCAAAGTTTCGATGGAGACTGTTAAGTTGAACATCCACCTAGAGCAAGAGTTTCACTCACTCACAACCGAACAATGGACTAAGCCTTGAATTGACAGTTTTGTGCGAGATGAGATTCACTCAAGTCCTTTGTTTGTACTAGGCCGCAAAAAGCATCCCCCCATTGTTTGAAGCATATAAGTCACACTTCGTGCCTTTCATGAGTATTTAGAGATTACCCAAACCCCATAGACTGTGACCAGGCAGTCTAACTCATATAGGTGTACTCCTCAAGAGATGTTCTCAGAGGACAACATCTCATCTTCATAAGACTCTTGGAGTACATTAAGGTAAATACCAACCTGCCTTTACGGATAGGAAAGATGTGTATCGAGATGAGTCAAAGAAAGGGATCTTTCCTCTCAATCTACTACCAGCTTGTTTCACCATTCTACTTCACGGGATCTCCGATCACATAGAATAGGTTACCACTGTAGCAGATTTTATACGGGTCTCATACCCATCTCTCTCGATGCACTCTCTATCACATTACGTGATTGCACCCTTTGTAAACGAATCTGCCAGATTGCTAGATGTATGGACATAATCCAATGCAATAACTCCGGAGTTTCTCAGTTTTCTGACAGATTTTAATCTTCTCTTGACATGCCTAGTTGACTTCATGTTGTCCCTTGAACTGTTAACCTTAATGATCACAGTTTGGTTATCACAGTTCATGGATATAGCCGGTATCGGTTTCTCAACAACCGGCAAATCCATCAGGAGATCACGAAGCCACTCAGCCTCAGCCCCAGCAGTGTCTAATGCAGTGAGTTCTGCTTCCATCGTAGACTTCGTTAAGATAGTCTGCTTGCAAGACTTCCAGGAGACAGCGCCACCTCCAAGCAAGAACACATATCCGCTCGTGGCATACAGCTCATCTGCATCGAGATCCGGTTGGCATCACAATAGCCTTCTAGCACTTTTTGGGTATCCCCGGTAATGAATACCATAGGTCATTGTACCTTTCAAATAGCGCATCACTCTCTCAAGAGCACGCCAATGATCATCGCCTGGATTTGAAACAAATCGACTCAATTTGCACACAAAGCATATGAGATATCAGGGCCTCGTAGCACTCGCAAGGTACATGAGCGAGCCAATGATTTGGGAGTATGTCAATTGATCCCTTGCTATTTTCCGATTTTTCCTCAATAGCATACTTGGGTCATAAGGCGTAGGGAGCGGGATCACAATCACTAAACCCAAAGCGACTTAGAACCTTTTCCACATAGTGGGATTGCAACAAAGTTACCCCACCATTACCTTCTCGTATAAGCTTGATATTAAGTATAACATCAGCTTCTCCCAAATCTTTCATCTCAAAATTATTTGACATGAATTTCTTCACTTCCTCAACCACATTGAGGTTTGATCCAAAGATCAATATGTCATCAACATAAAGACACAACATTACAGTCTCACCCCCACCATGCCGATAATACACACATGTGTCGATTCATTCACAAAGAAAGCCCGGCGGCTTTGAGTGTATTATCAAACTTTTCATGCCATTGCTTAGGTGCTTGTTTTAGGCCATACAACGATTTAACCAACCTGCACACCTTGTTCTCTTGACCATTCGCAATGAACCCTTCTGGCTGATCCATATAGATCTCCTCATCCAACTCTCCGTTCAGGAAAGCTGTCTTAACATCCATCTGATGAATGATAAGACCATATGAAGCTGCCACGGCTATAAGTGTGCGAATTGTAGTCAATCGAGCCACTGGTGAATAGGTATCAAAGAAATCTTCCCCCTCTTTTTGGGTGTATCCTTTGGCCACAAGCCTTGCCTTGTACCTCTCAATTGTACCATCAGGCCTAAGCTTTTTCTTAAATATCCATTTACAACCTATAGGTTGACAACCATAAGGCCGATCAACGACCTCCCACGTTTCGTTTGACATAATAGAATCCATCTCACTCCTTACTTGCTTCCTTCCATAAGTCGGCATCGGGAGAGGAATATGCCTCACTAATAGTGGTTGGTGTGTCTTCCACAAGGTACACTATAAAGTCATCACCAAAGGATTTTGCAACCCTTTGTCTCTTACTCTTTCGAGTGACTATAGTGTCATCCACCTCGAGGATGTGCACATGGGAATCCTCAAAGATGATCTAAAGAATTAGACAGTTCTTGCTCATGGGGAATTATAGTCTCATGACTTGTTTCACTCGGTGTATTCTTCATGGGAAACTCATTCTCAAAAAATGTAGCATCTCTAGATTCCATGATAGTATCAACATACATATCAGGCACATCAGATTTTATAATTAAGAACCTATATCCAAAGGCTTTGTGAAAAGAATAAACAAGGAAAACACAATCAACAGTTTTAGGCCCAAGTTTACGCTTTTTTTGTTGATTGGCACATTCACCTTAGCCAAACAACCCCATGTGCGCAAATATGAGAGGTTTAATCTTCTCTTTTCCCATTCCTCAAATGGTGTAATCTCTTTGTCCTTTGTGGGAACTCGTTCGGGACATGACACGCTGTCATTATCACCTCACCCCACCATTCCTTGGATAATCCCGCTGTACTCAACATGGCATTCACCAAGTCAGTTAAAGTGCGGTTTTTCCTTTCAGCAACCCCATTGGATTGTGGTGAGAATGGCGGTGTCCTCTCATGAACAATGCCATGTTCCACGCAGTAAACTCATCGAAAACATTCGAGAAATATTCTCCACCTCGATCGGGCCAGAACCGTTTTATTTTTTCTCTCAAGTTGGTTCTCAACTTCAGCTTTATAGGCCTTAAAATAATTGAACGCTTCATCTTTTGTTTTTTAAGAGATACACATAGCAAAACCTAGTGGAGTCATCTATAAAAGTGAGAAAGTATCTTTTAGCGCCTTTGGTCAAAATTCCGTTCATCTCGCACAAATCGGAATGAATAAGTTCTAGAGGTGCCAAATTCCTCGCCTCGGCCCTTGTTGTGAGGCTTGCGAGGTTGTTTTGATTCAACACACACATGACACTTAGACTTTTTGACCAAGTTAAATTTAGGAATTAAATTCAGATTTGCTAACCGCATAAGACAGCCAAAACTTGCATGACAAAAGCGTGAATGCCATAAATCCGACTCATCGAAATATCAACAGAATTCACCATCTTATTACACACATCATGCAAAGATAAGCGAAATGCAGACCTCCGCAATCATATCCTTTACCAACAAAAAGAACCATGTCTCGACACAACACATTTATTGGACTCAAGAACAACCTTGTAGCCATCACGACACAACATAGATGCACTAACAAGATTTTTTCTTGATGGAGGGCACATGCTTTGCACGCTCTTCAATGGCACCGCCTTCCCCGGTAAACTTCGGAATGACCGTACCAACACCAAGAACATGAGCACGCGACCCATTGCCCATCAACAAGGCGCCGGACCTCCCGACCCTGGTAGGGAAGCAAACAAAGAAACATCAGCACACACATGTATATTTGCACCACTATCCATCCACCACTCGGGAATTACAAACAGAGAGAACAAATGGTAAAGAATTACCATACCCAGATGTTCCATCTCCATTATCAGTGGTTACAACATTTGCTGATTTCTTGTCTGGTGTGAACTTGCGATCAGGGCACTCTCTTGCCCAATGCTGATCACTTCCACAGACAAAGCATCCTCCATCTTTCTTGTTGTTACTCTTCTTCTTAAACTGTGCTGTTTGAGTGGGTTTGGTTGTGTTCTCTTGCTTGTTTTGGTTTTTCTTCTTGTTGAACTTGCGGAATTTGGAGTTCCTCTTTTGCACCACATTTGCAGTAGAGGTCTCAACACCCTTTCCATTGTCCTTTGCTCTAGCCCTCTCCTCAACATCAAGAGTACCAATGAGCTCTTCCACATTGAACTCTTGTCTCTTATGTTTGAGTGAGGTAGCAAAGTCCTTCCAAGAAGGTGGTAACTTGGCGATAATACCGCCAGCCACAAACTTGTCAGGCAAAGGACAAGGGAAAAGCTCAAGTTCCTTAGCTAGTGCCTGAAACTCATGAGCTTGTTCCACTACAGATCGGTTCTCAACCATCTTGTAGTCATACAGCTGCTCCATGAGATACAGCTCGCTACCAAAGATCGATAACTCCAAACTTTCCAACAAGTGCATCCCATAACTCTTTCCCAGAGGGAAGGATGATATAGCTTTTCTGGAATTTTGCATCAAGTGCACTGATCACTGCACCTCGAAAGAGGTTGTCATCAGCCCGAAACTTAGCCTCATCCTCAGGAGACAAGTTAGCAGGCTTGCCCTCAGCGGCATGATAACAAGACATAGCAGTGAGCCACAATTCCATCTTAGCTCTCCAAATCAAGAAGTTTTTACCATCAAAAGGATCAGGCTTTAACACAAAGAAGAAAACCTCGACAGAAAAATAGCCTATAATTAGGTTTTTGGATTGTTAGATAATTAGGCAATTTCCATGTCATTTTTATTCCAGAAATTAACATTATGACGATGACATATAAAAGTTTATTGATAACAGAAAACATGATATCAAAGACATCCATAATTAAATGGAACATGATATCGAGTAACATGTGAAGCATATGAATATTAAACTGAATATTAAACTCATGAACACATGATTCATATAATATAACAATAAAGCATGTCATATATCTCACAAGGATGATTAACACGTAACTACACATGAAACGACGAGGCGTAACTACTTTGGAACATGAACACAAAGTATATGAAACGTATGATCGAGAGCTGCAAAGAACAAACAAACATGGTATATATCTTAAAACTGAAACTAACACAGGATATATCATGAAACGATCTGACAGAGCATACGAAACAAACTCATAACAGCATACGCAACAACACGAGAACACTACCGCAATGGTCATGATCCGGAGGACGAAAAAAATGAGAGAAGATGAACAGTTCATACCCTCCCGTAGGAACTCGATCCCGATCCCGAACCCTGTCCACTCTCCTTCGTCATGATGAAGAGGATGAAGACGATCTCTCCACCAGGAAGAAGACGTGAGGAAGATGTCGACGGCGCCGCTCCCGTGAAGAAGAAGACGAACACCGGTGATGATTCGGGCGCCGGCGTAGACGCTCCCCAAAAACCTAATTGCCGATCCCCCGCAAGGTCTCGAACGGCAAGGGCTTGAGGCACCTGCCCTCTCGCTTCTCCGCTGCCTTGTCAGTCACGAGATGGGAATACCTCGGTTGCAACCCCGGATTGTGTGTCCGAGCGTCAAGTCCCGAAGAGGAGAGAGCGTCTCCCTTATATCCTTGTGATGGCGCCCCGGAGGGAGGTGAAGAGCGTTCAACCGAGTTGAAACTCCCGCGGTTCTTGAATGCTAAAAATTTAGCGCGCCGCGCCCGCTCGCCGCCTGCCTCCTGCTGCCTGCCTGCCTGCCTGCCTCGCCTCGCCACGCCCACGCCCACGGCCCGGCCGGGCGGCGGCGGCGGCGACGCAGCGCAGCGTGTGGCACACCTTGGTCCGTTCCTTGGCTTCTCAAATTAAGTGGAATAATTTCCACCATATAAGTTAAGGCAACGTCCCTTGGACTTCCAATCCGGTACAAATAATATTTTCCATAATTACACACCATAGAGTTAATTGATTTATTAAATCTAAAATGGGCCAAGCCCATAATAAATCCAACATATATTAATTTTGGGACATAATTTAAATCGCAGGATTATACTTTTTTTTTTTTCTGGGACGGACGACGGAGGAAGTATTACGTTGAATATACCTGCACGGTAGTACCTATTCTGACATAGATGCTGGCAATCTTAGTCTGAACTATTATAGCAGCATTTTGCCTTCACATCAAGTGATCAAGAGATTCAACTGAGAGTTGATTCTTTCGTCACAACTGCTAACTATCTTATTGAACCTTTTATTTGGTTTGTCAAGTACGTGGTGCATTGCAGCACCAAGTTAAAAGCCTCCCAGTTACATGGAAGGAACTATGGAAGTCTTCATGTGTATCTAGGCTAGAAGGAAACGATTTGTACAAATACATATTTGGGGATGGCTGCCTCATTTCAGTGGTGCCACGGCCTTCACAGGCCTGCCGGGGAAGTGACAGCTATGGGCTCGCAGGGGAGCTCGCCCACCGCCGAAGTCCAAGGCTTACTATTTTACTATTTTGGTTTATTTATATCATCAAGAGGAGGCATGGCGGAACAGATAAGGTGGAGGAGACACAATAATAAAAGAAACAGTTTACGAAGGCGATAATAATAAAAGAAACAGTTTATGAAGAAAAAAAAAGCAAAAAAAAAAGAAAAATATAGAAGAGCATTATAGATATTTTATGCTTTTTACCTACCAAGAGATATTGTCTTACCGAACATTTTTCTACAACTAAAGCTGGTCACCCAAGAAGTTGCTCTACCAAAAAAAGATATCACAGGAGTTGTTTTAATTGAAATGAATTAAAGGCTATCAAACGAGCACTAAGTTGCTGACACAATATATATGGGCCTGTTTGATACAGGACGGGGGGTGCCTCGGCCAGCTAGCATGGCTTCTAAGGTGCAATACCTCTTGTTTAATTGCCATGTTCCCAGTGACATAACTCAAGTTCAGATTGTGTTTGATTTGGTGTATAGATAGATAGAATAACCTTGCATCTGCATACGGTGAAGTTACCCTCAGATTTCTACTTATGGTATTCTATCGAGCACTTTGTATGGCCGTGGATCTCGTCGTGGTGGGGAGGGAGCCACCGGGATGGAGGATGGGCCGCCACTGCCTCCATAGACCTCGGCGGGGGGTGGTGGGGAGGCTGCCGAGAGTGGGGAGGGCGTTGCCATGGTTCGGGAGGGCGTCGCGTGGATGAGGGCACACCAAAGGTGGGGGAGGTCGCGGGGTCATGGCAGGGTGAGCGGGCACAACGTGAGATGAGGGAGGCGCTAGCGGCAGAGAAGAAGAAGGGCTCCAATGCGACCATGCGGGAGGTGACAAGATGTAGCTCATGAGGATGGAGCGCGAGATCGGCCTAGGAGAAACGAACTTTTGGATAGTTCTCTGGGTGCAGTAGAGAAAGGAAGATTTGTAGCTGCAGGGCTGGATTGAGTATAAGGCCAAGTAAATCAAACAGGCAGAGTTGCAGTTCAGGAGCACAGGCCACCCTTTGGTCCTATATCAAACAGGTCCTATAAGTCCTTGATAGAAGAACACCTTAGAATTTTGATATGAAAACTAATTTTACAATATAGAATCATTTCCGTTGGAGATATTATAAATTTATAGGTATTTTCGGTTGGATTTAAATAATTTTGAGTTAGAAGAAATGATTAGAGAAATGCTATCGTGAAAGGCAAGAAAATTTACATCCAAAGCCCCCAAAAAAAAAAAAAAAACGCCCAAAGCGATCTTCACTCCCACTGACCCAACACCCACCCACCCACCACCCCACCCCCCCCCCCCCCAAAAATTCTCTCCCGGTCGCCGCGGCGGCGACTCCAATGGCGGCGAGATCCAATCAGCGGGGGCCGCTATGCCTGACCGATCTCCCCGACGAGGTGGTCCTCGAGATCCTCTTTTTGGCTCGGCGCCCGCGACGCCGCACGCACCTCCGTGCTTTGCCAAGCCTGGCGCCACCTCTGGCGTCGTCTCCCTTCTCTCATGTTCGGAGGTTGCTCCTTCGGCCGCCTCGGCGTGGTATCCGCCGCCCAGTCCGTCCTCCAGCACCACATTGCCCAGGTAGACTTCTTTGCCCTCGATGGGTGTTCAGTGTTCACCGCCGGTTCCCGAGGCCGACCATCCGCGCCTCGACGACCTGCTCGTCCAACTCTCGCCTCCTCGTCATCTCCTCACGAACCTCATCCTTGAGCTCCCGTCCTACAAGCTGCACTCCTCCATCTCCTCCTTCGTCGAGCTCGAGAAGCTCCACCTTAAAGGTTGTCTGCTCCCAGACTCCACCCAGGGTTTCCCGGGGCTGTCTAAGCTCAAGTTCCTTTGTGTGCATTACACTGCGGAGTTGGAGCCCCATCTGAACTCGGCTCAGTTTGACGCGCTCACGGCTTTGATTTCTGGTTGCCCGGGGCTAAAGAAATTGGCAGTGAAAGTTGTCCAAGAGGTGGCTGGTGTGACGCTAAAGATTGCTGCACCTCGCCTTCGCCAATTGAAGATTAAAGGAAGTTCAGCTGATTGGACGGTGGAGTTTCAGAGATTCCTTCCCCGTCTTGCTCAAGCCAAGCTGCGATTGCCGTTGTCCTGCTATGCTCAGGAAGGAGGGTGGAAGCTTCTGAACATTTTACAGACCATTTCCCAGGTTAAGGAGCTGGAGATGCTTGATAGTAATCCCTTGGTAAGAAGATAATGATGATTGGTTGTCACATGTTATTTGCCTTGATAAAGAAGTCCTAGCTTTGAATTCTGAATTATCCATGCTCAAAATACTAAGGTTTGTTTAGAAGTTTGAATTGCCATGAGACCCTAGTGTATTCAGTATTCTCACCAAAGTTGTTATTTCCTTTAATCACAAATAAAAGTCCATTCAGGTTTGTCCTTGATCGAACAATATTGATATGGGACCATCTACGTCCAAAATTGACAAGGCAATATTAGTGCTACTATCTTCATCATGAAAAAAAAAAAAAACTCATAACATATAACTCTTTCTATTAAGATAATAATGTCTTTATTCATATTTCTAACAAACTTAAACTTATTTTCTATGTTAATATATTTGTTTCTGGAATGTATACACAAATATAGTTCTCTATTTCCAAAAAAGATGATACTACTTTTCGCCTTGAAGTATTTTTTTTTTTTTTTTTTGTACTTTTCTTGCTCAACAGGAATATTCTAGAATAAGCACATAGGGTTTATATCTTTTGCTTTTTGTACTGCTCTATTTTCTGCTATTAGAGCGACCTCGGTTTTTTACAACTATAGAAATCCCTTTTTAATTAAACTGACATGTTTTCCATATTTGTTCTAACTCCGCCTGTGCTGGGGTGCCTTGGTGTCTTAGCATAGCAGGTCCCAAGCCCTGGTAAAGGAGGAGGGTTGTGTATTGGTGTGGCGAGCCGGACGTAAAAAATCAGCCACTCTTATGGAGATGAGACCGATAGACTCTCGTTGGGGCGTAACCCTCTTAGCGACGCGCCATGTCGGATCCCGGGCATGGTGTCAAATGAGCAAGGGCCGGTCGTCACCCCCGTGACGCGCCGTGTCGTGATCTGGGCACGGTGTCAAGTGAGCAAGGATCGGGTCGTCGCATCCTTAGTGGCGCGCCACATCGGCGCCCGGGTGTGGTGAAAAATGAGCAAGGGTCTTCACACCCGGCGGGTGCGAAGGGTAAGGAAGCTAGTCGAGCCCACTAGGATTCGTCTAGGTAGCTGGAACGTAGGGTCCCTAACGAGTAAGTTAAGAGAGCTAGTCGATGCAGCAATTAGGAGACATGTAAATATTCTATGCGTTCGGGAGACTAAATGGAAGGGCCGGAAGGCGAAGGAAGTGGAGGATACGGCTTCAAACTTTGGTACACGGGGTCAACATCGGGTAGGAATGGTGTAGGCATCTTGATCGATAGGAGCCTTAAGGATGGAGTAGTTGATGTTAGGAGGCAAGGCGATCGGATCATCCTTGTCCGGTTGGTAGTTGGAGATTTGGTCCCGAATGTGATCGGTGCCTATGCCCCTCGTAGGTCTTAGCGAGAACACCAAGAACCGTTTTGGGAAGACCTAGATAGCATGGTTAATACCGTGCCTATCAACGAGAAACTCTTCATAGGAGGAGACCTCAACGGCCATGTGGGTGCGACTAATGTAGGTTTCGAGCGGGTGCATGGGGGGTTCGGGTATGGTAGTAGGAATCAAGAGGGGGAGGATGTTTTGAACTTCGCGTCGGCCTACGACTTGTTGATAGCGAACACCTTCTTTAGGAAGAAGGAATCCCATCTAGTGACTTTTCGTAGTGGACAAAGACTCGAGCCAGATCGACTTTATCCTCGCAAGGAGGGAGGATAGACATGCTTGCTTTGATTGTAAGGTGTTACCCGGGGAGTGTGTTGTCCCTCAGCACAAGCTTGTGGTGGCGGACTTTCGCTTTCGGGTATGTGTCCACCACCGACAAACGGGCCAAGATTGCGAGAACGAAGTGGTGGAAGCTTAGAGGGGAAGCGGCGCAAAACGTTTAAGGAGAGGGATGATAAGCGAGGGGCCTTGGGAAGAAGGAGAAGATGCAGATGACATGTGGCTAAGGATGGCAACATGTGTTCGGAAGGTGGCTTCGGAAGTATTTGGCATGAGTAGGGGAGGCAAACGGGAAGCGAAAGACACCTGGTGGTGGAATGACGAGGTGCAAAAGGCTATTAAGGAGAAGAAGGAGTGTTTTAAGCGCCTCCACCATGACAAGAGTGCAGCCAACATCGAGAGCTATAAAATAGCGAAGAGGGTTGCAAAGCGAGCGGTGAGTGTAGCAAAAGGTCAGGCGTTTGATGACCTTTATCAGCGGCTAGGCACGAAGGAAGGGGAGAAGGACATTTATAGGATGGCTCGGATCCGCGAGGAAGACAAGGGACATCAACCAAATCAAATGCATCAAGGATGGGACGGATCGACTTACGGTGAAGGATGAGGAGATCAAGGATAGATGGAGAGAGTACTTGACGGGTTGTTTAATGGGGAGAATGAGGGTCCTACCTTTGAGTTGGACGACTCATTTTGACGATACCAACAGACGCTTTGTGAGGAGAATCCAGGAGGCAGAGATCGGGGAAGCTTTGAAGAGGATGAAGGGAGGCAAAGCAATGGGCCCTGATGGTATCCCCATTGAGGTGTGGAGATGCTTAGGCACTAGAGCGATAGTGTGGTTAACTAAGCTTTTTAACCTCATTTTTCGATCTAACAAGATGCCCAAGAATGGAGGAGAAGTATATTAGTACCTATCTTCAAGAACAAGGGTGATGTTCAAAGTTGTACGAACTACCGCGGGATTAAGTTGATGAGTCATACAATGAAGCTCGGGAGAGGGTCATCGAGCATCGCCTGAGAAGAGTGACAAGTGTGACCCAAAATCGGTTTGGGTTCATGCACGGTAGGTCGACCATGGAGGCGATTTTCCTTTTTACGACAGTTGATGGAGAGATATAGGGAAATGAAGAAGGACTTGCATATGGTCTTCATTGACCTCGAGAAGGCATATGACAAAGTACCGAGGAATGTCATGTGGTGGGCTTTGGAAAAGCACAAAGTACCAACTAAGTACATTTCCCTCATTAGGGATATGTACGGGGGATGCGTGACGTTTGTCCGAACTTACGATGGCGACACCGGTGACTTTCCAATTAAGATAGGACTACATCGGGGGTCAGCATTGAGCCCTTATTTATTTGCCTTGGTGTTAGATGAGGTCACAAGGGACATACAAGGTGATATCCCTTGGTGTATGCTCTTTCTTCGACGATGTGGTGCTAGTGGATGACAAGTAGGGGCAGGGGTTAATAGGAAGTTAGAACTATGGAGACACACGTTAGAGTCGAAGGGGTTCGGACTTAGTAGGACCAAGACCGAGTATATGAGGTGCGATTTCAGGCGCGACTAGGCACGAGGAGGGAGACGTTAGCCTAGATGGGCAAGTGGTGGCCAAGAAGGATACTTTTCGGTATTTAGGATCGATGCTACAAAAGGATGGCGACATAGATGAAGACGTCGAGCACAGAATTGCAGCGGGTTGGTTGAAATGGCGCCAAGCTTCTCGGCGTCCTTTGTGATAAAAGGGTGCCTCGGTCTGAAGGGTAAATTCTATAGGACGGCGATTCGCCCTACGATGTTATACGGTCTTTGAGTGTTGGCCCACAAAAAAGGCGACATGTCCAAAGAATTGAGTGTGGCGTAGATGCGTATGTTGCGTTGGTTTTGCGGGCACACCAGGAGGGATAGAATTCGGAACGACGATATTCGGGATAGGGTTGGGGTGGCACCAATGGAGGAGAAATTGATTCAACACCGATTGAGGTGGTTTGGACATGTCCAGCGGAGGCTTCCCGAGGCGCCAGTGCGTAGTGGGGTTCTGAAGCGGGCCGATAACGTAAAGAGCGGTAGAGGTCGACCTAAACTGACTTGGGACGAGGCAGTTAAGAGAGGTCTTAAGGAGTGGAATATCTCCAAGGATTTAGTTTTGGACAGGAGCGCTTGGAGACTGGCAATCAACGTGCCTGAACCGTGACCTCTTTCTGTCGTGTGCCCTTTTGTGTCTTCCAGTTTCCCGTCTCTCTTGGGTTTCATCTCTAGCCTACCCCAACTTGCTTGGGATAAAAGGCTCTGTTGTTGTTTGTTGTTGTTGT
>JADLZL010005083.1:0-39926 GCA_015844335.1 Chrysopogon serrulatus | reverse complement strand
AGTGGCTAAGATTAGAAGGAAGAGAGTAATTGGTTGTTTCCTTTTTGTTACTTTCCTTTGGATGTCCTTAAGTTTAGAAGAGTGGTTGGGCCTGAGGCCATATATATTCCTGTAATCGTTATTATTGAGGGGATAATCAAGAATCATTCAATCTAATCTCCTACCTCTTCTCTAAGCCACGAGCCTGGGGGCAAAACCCGGCGAGTGTTGAGCGGCGTGGGGGCATAACCCCGTCGTGATTTACCACGGAGCGCGAGTACGAGCTCCGTAGTCGAGGCCCGGCGTCCCTGCC
This sequence comes from Chrysopogon serrulatus, assembly GCA_015844335.1. Taxonomy (NCBI): domain Eukaryota; kingdom Viridiplantae; phylum Streptophyta; class Magnoliopsida; order Poales; family Poaceae; genus Chrysopogon; species Chrysopogon serrulatus. The sequence continues at coordinate 39,634 of JADLZL010005083.1, read as the reverse complement.
GCATACAGCCCTTGACAACCTGGTATCCAGAGTCTCTCGATCCTCCTCCACCACCCAGCCGACCGCTTCTTCCTCCTCCACCGCGCCACACAGCCGCAGCCCTCCGCCCTCACCCTCAGCCTCCACCGCGTCCACCAGCCACAACACCACCATGTCGGAGCCCACTATGGCTGACCTCATGGAGATGATGTTGTCCTTCAAGAACGAGATGAAAGAGATAAAGGACGAGATGGCCTCCATGAAAGACAAGACCTCCTCGTCGTCTGCCAACGGCGGCGGCGCGCGCACGGAACTTGGCCGCGATCTGGATCGGCCCCCCAAGTTCCAGAAACTCGACTTTCCCCGTTACGACGGCAAGTCGGATCCTCTTCTCTTCATCAACAAGTGCGAGTCTTATTTCAGGCAGCAACGCACCATGGCCGAGGAGCGCGTGTGGATGGCATCGTACCAGCTGGAGGGTGTCGCCCATTTGTGGTTCATCCAACTGCAAGACGACGAAGGCACGCCGCCTTGGGGTCGGTTCAAGGAACTCCTCAACTTGCGGTTCGGGCCGTCCCTGCGATCAGCGCCCCTCTTCGAGCTCACCGAGTGCCGCCGCACGGGCACCGTCGAGGAGTACGCCAACCGTTTCCAGGAGCTCCTCCCACGCGCGGGGCGGCTGGACGAAGCACAGCGTGTGCAGCTCTTCACGGGAGGCCTCCTGCCGCCCCTGAGTCACGCCGTACGCATCCACAACCCGGAGACCCTCAACGCGGCGATGAGTTTGGCACGCCAAGTCGAGCTCATGGAGCTGGATCGCCTCCAACAGGCGCCCGCCAGGTTTGGCGCTGCGCTGCCGGTGCCGCAACCACGACCGGGCGCTGCCGGCCGCACAGCCCCCGTTGGCGCTGCCAGCACCAGCACGGCCGGCCCAACCTTCAGCTCTCCCGGCTCCACAACCCCGGGGCGCGGACACGCAGGCGAAGCGGCTCTCCACCGAGGAGCAGGCGGAACGACGTCGCCTTGGCCTGTGTTACAATTGTAACGAGCCGTACTCACGCGGGCACAATCGGGTGTGCCGCCGCATCTTTTACATCGACGGCATCGAGCTGGAGGACGCTGCCCCGGCGACCGGCGATGTTGACCCCGCTGCACCGCTGTTCTCCCTCCGGGCAGTGGCTGGTATGCCAATTTGTGACTCCATGCAGGTGCGCCAGACAAGTGGGCGCGGTGACGCTTACTGCCCTTCTCGACACCGGCTCCACGCACAACTTCATTGCCGAGACGGCTGCAGCGCGCACCGGGCTTGCTGTTCAGTCCAGCCCGCGCCTCACCGCCACCGTGGCCAATGGGGAACGCATCGCCTGCCCGGGCGTCCTCCGTCAGGCCCCGATCGCCATTGCGGGAGAGGACTTCTGCGTCGACCTCTACGTGATGCCGCTTGCCGGCTACGACGTCGTCCTCGGCACCCAGTGGATGGTCACCCTGGGGAAGATGGTGTGGGACTTCACCACCCGCACCGTGTCGTTCAGCCGCCACGGACGCCCCATCTGCTGGGCGGACGTCGCCGCGCACCAGGAGCAGCGCCTCGCCACCATCACGTCCCCGGCGGGCCTACTGGAGGAGCTGCTGTCCGCTTTCGGCGGGCTTTTCGCTGAGCCGTCCGGGCTGCCACCTCAGCGCGCACGTGATCACAGCATCGTCCTCAAGACGGGCGCGCTACCGGGTGGCTGTCCGCCATACAGATACCCGGGCGGCACAAGGACGAGTTGGAGCGGCAATGCGCCGCGATGATCGAGCAGGGCATCGTGGCGGCGCAGCGACTCGCATTCGTCCCCCGGTCCCCTCGTCAAGAAGCCGGGGCGGCTCGTGGCGCTTCGCCGACTACAGAGGCGCCAACGCTCCACCGTCAAGGACGCCTTCCCCATCCCGGTCGTCGGCGAGCTGCTGGACGAGCTCCACGGGCGTGCTTCTTCACCAAGCTCGATCTGCGCTTCGGGGTACCACCAGTCCGTATGAGGCAGGCGACATCCACAAGACGGCGTTCGCCGCGCCGCGATGGCCTCTACGAGTTCCCCGGTCATGGCGTTCGGGCTGTGCAACGCCCCGCCACGTTCCTGTGCCCCGATGAACGGCGTGCTGCGGCCCTTCCTCCGCAAATTTGTGCTTGTGTTTTTTTGACGACATTTTGATTTACATGCGTGGGGCGGATCACCTACGCCACTGCTTGGCGCCGTCTTGGGCGCTCCAAAGCAAGACCGGCTCTTTATGAAGCGGTCCCGTCGCGCATTCGCGGCGCCCTACTGTCGCGTACCTGGACACGTGGTGTCTACCGAGGGAGTCGCCATGGATCCGGCCAAGGTGCGGCTGTGCGGGATCGGGCGGCGGCCCACGCTCCCGCCGGCCGTGCGCGGCTTCCCCGACTTGCCGGGTACTACCGGAAGTTCGTGCACAACTACGGAACCATCGCCAAGCCGCCACCGCCCCCTCAAGAAGGACGAGGTTCGCCTGCCCGCCTCGACGCGGGCCGGGCCGCGTTCAAGGCTTAAAGGAGGCGGTCACCTCGGCTCCGGTGCTTGCCATGCCTGGGACTTCTCCAAGACATTCGCCGCCGAGTGCGACGCTGGCCCCCCGCACGGGCTTCGGGCAAGTCCAGACAGCCACCCGGTGGCCTTCTTCACCTTGTGGCCCCGACACCGAGCTCTCGCGGCATTTAGCACTGATCGGCCTCGTCCAGGCCGTGCGCCACGGAGGCCCTACCTTTGGGGAGGCGCTTCGAGGTCAAGACAGATCATTACAGCCTCAAGTACTTGTTGGATCAACTTGCTGTCCACGATCCCGCAACACCACTGGGTCGGGAAACTCCTCGGCTTCGACTTCATCGTTGAGTACAAGCCGGGGCATACAAATGCCGTGGGCAGACGCCCCTGTCGCGCCGCGATACTCCGGAGGGAGGGCTCGGTGCTGCTGCTGTCCTGGACCAAGGCTTCGACTCGACCGCCTTCGCCAAGCTCATGCCTCCGACCAGCGCTGGTTGCCTTACAGGACGCCATCAGCAGCGGCTCCAAGTCGCATCCTTGGGCCATCACCGACGGGCTGGTCCACTCACGGCGGCCGGCTGTACCTGCCGCTGACTCACCGCTGCTGCAGGAGGTGCTGCAGGCGGTCCATGAGGGGGGCCATGAGGGCGCTCCCAGCGCACGCTGCACCGTCTCCGCCGCGACTTCCACTTCCCTAACATGAAAAGTGTGGTGCAGGACCTTGTTCGTGCGTGTACCGTGTGCCAACGCAACAAGCCGGAACATCTCCACCCTGCCGGACTGTTGCTGCCACTTCCGGTGCCACAGGGTGTTTGGTCGGACATCGCCATGGACTTCGTAGAGGCGCTGCCGCGCGTCCCCGGCAAGTCCGTCATCTTGACGGTGGTGGACCGCTTTCAGCAAGTACGCCAAGACTTCATCCCCTCAGCGCACCTGACTTCGGGCGGAGACTGTGGCCCAGTCCTTCTTCACCGAAATCGCTCGGGTTGCACGGCATCCCGCAGTCCATCGTCTCCGACCGCGACTCCGTGTTCACCTCCAACTTCAAGGGCGAGCTGATGCGCTTGAGTGGCACCAAGCTGCAAATGACTACGGCTTTCCACCCACAAGTCGGATGGGCGCCGGAGTCCGCTAACAAAGTCATCATCATGTACCTTCGATGCTTGACAGTGATCGTCCCACGCGACCGGCTCCGCTGGCTGCCATGGGCGGAGTACATCTTCAACACTGCCTTCCGCCAGCCGTTACGCGACACGCCCGTTCAGCGCCGTCTACGGGCGCGATCCTCCATCCTTTCAAGACCTATGCGCATGGTGACTCCCGAAAACCGGCGGTGGCCCGCACGCCGGAGGAGCGCACGGAGTTTCGGAGGACATTCGACATCGGCTTGAGCAGGCCCAGCCGCATGCAAGCGCCACTATGACCGTCTTCACCGTGAGGTCACCTACCAGATCGGGCGACCGGGTCCTGCCGTCTTCGTCAGCGACCTACTGCATCCATGCCCCACGCAGCGGCTGGCAAGCTCAAGCCTCGCTTCTATGGGCCATACCTCGTGGTCGAGCTCATCAACGACGTCGCAGTCCGCCTGGCCCTGCCACCTCAAGCTCGCCTCCACGATGTCTTCCACGTTGGGCTGCTCAAGAAGTTCCATGGCATCCCACCGCAAGAACCTCCAGCCCTGCCTCCTGTTCGCCATGGCGCGGTCGTTCCAGAACCGGAGCAGGCTGTCAAGACCCGACTGGCGCGCGGCGTGCGCCAGGTTCTCATTCAGTGGAAGGGGGCGTCACCAGCTTCATCAACCTGGGAGGATGTCGACTCGTTCCGTGCCAAATATCCCCAATTTCAGCTCGAGGACGAGCTGCCTCTCGAGGAGGGGAGAGATGTAATGTACGGGCACCCGTACACGCGGCGTCGCAGGGCACGAGATGTGCGCCGCGCTGCTGAACGAGCAGCACGCCTAAGTCAGCAGGAGATCTCCTCTAGTGGCTAAGATTAGAAGGAAGAGAGTAATTGGTTGTTTCCTTTTTGTTACTTTCCTTTGGATGTCCTTAAGTTTAGGAAGAGTGGTTGGGCCTGAGGCCATATATATTCCTGTAATCGTACATTGAGGGGATAATCAAGAATCATTCAATCTAATCTCCTACCTCTTCTCTAAGCCACGAGCCTGGGGGCAAAACCCGGCGAGTGTTGAGCGGCGTGGGGGCATAACCCCGTCGTGATTTACCACGGAGCGCGAGTACGAGCTCCGTAGTCGAGGCCCGGCGTCCCTGCCGCATACAGCCCTTGACAGATGGCTACATTCAAAATGGCAGTCAGACAATGCAAAAAATGACAAATTTTTTTTACTCGAGTGGACCAATCTGCAGATCAAACTCTGAAAGAAGGTGATTACACAGCTCACCTGAGTCCAGTTATATGCTTCTTCAGCAGTACATTCAGAATGTGAGGTTGGATTTGACAGTGAAAAAGATGATAGGCCTCTGCATTTATAATTAGCAATATCAGAGGTTAGCTTTCCATCCTCACAATATACCACAAACAATCAGAAAACAGAAAAAAGAAAATTACCTCATTGAAGGAAGCCATGGCCTCAACAACTTCTTTTGTGAATGTTCTTCCAACTCCAGATGTCCCAATCAGAACTGTAGGTTTGATGGACTGGAGGATATGACGAAAGGTTAGTAAATTCTTTTTAATGGAAACAGCACCAACAGGACAGCTTTAAGTGAAGGCAGCTGCTGCTAATGAACTGAAGCACAATCTTAAATGTACATGAGTGTGACTACCTGAACAGCATCATACAAGGTTGTCAAAGGCTCATGCTCATGTGCCCAAGGTTTTTTGAATGACTGAAGGGAGTTTTTACGGGAGTCAACAACCAATCCCTGTATACAAAATATCAAGTTAGGTCGTCAGATAAACAGGTGAGCAAACATTGTACTAGCAACAGCCCATTTTCCTTTGGTCACACACCTTTGAGTCCACCAGCCAAACCTTCTTGCGGCACTCTTCAATTGGAGCCTTGGTCTATAAATTGATCCGACCAGTACATGTTAGAGTAAGAACTAGGACAAAGGAATCTACCATTCAGATACTAAAACTATGTAGCTAGTTACCTGTTTTGAAATCTCAAGAGCAATGAGTTCTGCAATACCAGTTCCAGCCTGAAATCAAATACATTATCAGAATCTTATTGATTAGTCTACTTTCCTCGACCAAAAAAAAAAAAACTCACTAATGGTCACAATCTCAATTCAAAAGATACTAGTACATAGTATGCTTAAGAAATAACAGTTCACCAGGAGAGGTTTTAACTAACCTCCCCAGCACCGAGGAATAAATAAGTGTGCTCTGCTAGGGTCCCACCAAACATCTTGATTGCTGCTAACAAACCTGCAAGGACCACTGATGCTGTGCCCTGCAAACATTCATATTTCCAAATCGGTACCAATCACAGAAGGCAATAAACTGAAGGATGGTGATCTCAATTAATTAAGGTTGCCACTGGGTGGTTTCATTTACCTGGATATCATCATTGAAAACAAGATGGCTCTTGCTATATTTTGCAAGCAAATCAAAGGCATTATGATTGGCGAAGTCCTCGAACTGTCGAAAAATTAGTGTTACATTTTGGGATAAAGAGTAAATTGATCCAGCATAGCAGAAGTACAATGTTAACTCACCTGAATGAGGACTTTCTCACCGTAGTTTTGCTTAACAGCAGCCATGAACTCTTCAATAAGCTCATGATACTCCTGCCATTACGTTGCACAGATAAGATCTCAAGTGTCACATATTTTCCCAATTCCTAACTCCCACAATCTTAACACAACTACATACCTCGCCAGTAGCACGTTTTTGCCGGAGTCCAATGTAGAACTCATCATTAAGCAGTTTCTCATTATTTGTGCCAACATCAATTGTGATAGGCAAACACTGCAAAGTAATTTAGAATTCACAAATTGAGATAACTTAGTTGTTTTTTGGTACCAAACATACAGGACCGTTAGAAGAGATGCAACCAAAAAGGGGACAGAAAAGATATGATTGCTTACAGCTGATGGACGAACTCCTCCAAGAGCAGTGTATAGAGCAAGTTTTCCTACAGGAATTCCCATTCCCTATAGAAGGATTCAGTATAATAATATAAGAAAAGGTCCTCAAGTAATAAACTAATGAGACAATCATACCTGAGAACCCAAATCTCCAAGTCCCAAGATTCGCTCACCATCAGTAACACAGATAACTTGAATGTTCCTATGTGGCCAGTTCCTTAGAACTTCTAGGACCTTCCCCCTGGAATGCACCTCAAGGTCAGTCCAGATCAAATAGGTAGATGGTAGACAGCTATATATTATTGTAAAGTTCAAGCAAATATAGGCACATACTTGTCCTTCAGGCTGACATACAGTCCCTGTGGTTGTCGAAAAAATGGACCCATACTTCTGGCAGGCCTCACCTACAGTTGGTGTGTAAACCACAGGAAGCAGCTCCTCGACATTATCAATTAAAAGCTTGTAGAAAAGCCTCTCATTCCTCTCCTGAAAACAGGTGTTAAGCACAATGATGCAACCAACCATTCATTCTAACATAAGATTTCATCAGTTATGCTGGCCATCACAAGCTTCCATATAGAGTAGAAAGGATAAACTGGGGTTACCTGAAGGTCCATCATGGCCATGTAGCGCTGCAATGGGACCTGGTACTGCCGCAGGTTGTGCATGACCTTCTTAATCTACATTAAAGTGATCTTCAGTAAAAAGAAGAAGAAGAAAGAAAGGTCAGCATAACAACAGATACTGTTCTAGCCAGTGTTGTGATCCATACTTGGAGTTCCTGAGGCACAACTGCAGGAGGAAGCAGCCCACGCAAGTGGTGTGCATCCCTCTCCTTCTCTGTGAAAGCAAGACCCTTGTTGTGATGTGGATCCCTCAAGAGGGTGTAACCGCTGATGTAGAAATAAGACACGTCAGCATATTTTTTTCAACCAAGTGAAGGGAAATTATTTTTTGGAAAGAATTATGGTCGTAGATTCAAAGAAAAGCTTTGCAACCAGCCATGAATATTCTAGAGCCCAGACATTTATTTCTTTCTTTGGGTGACATGATAGTATTGATCCTTGACAAGCTATCATTGTGCATCGCAAAGGTTATCATTCACAGTAGATTATGTAACAAATTTGATTTGGTAATATTACCATAATATGGTTGCGACTTGGTATCAATTTCCATCATATTTCACTGTCAAAGGGGCAATGGAACAAACCAGACAAATTGGTATCGCTGTGGGCCAGCTCAGAATATACTTGCATGAAACAGGAAAACTCCAAAGCAAAGCAGACAATTCCCGGCTTTGCTCAACAACTCAGGACCCAACTCAGCATGAGTTCATCTGTGACTCAAACCCGATTCAGAATTCTACAACGCCAAAAAGAACATTCCGAATTCAGAATTCTACAAAACCGTCAAAAAAAATCCTGAATTCCGAATTCATCAAACAGCCCCAAAAAAACATTCTGAAACCGAAACTTGCTAAAACCTCCCATGTGACTTTAACAAATCTAGACCATATGAGAAGAGAATGATTGCACAACATAAAAGGTAAACTAAATGAGAGCATACACGGACACGCACGCACACAAAGCTCAAATGGTCAGTCAGGTGGCCACTTCGGCTCGGCTCTCTGGGCGATCGAGGAGCGGAGAGCAGCCCGCAATTGTGACGATGCCCGGCGCGCGGAGCACCGGGAATCAGTAGCGGAGGGAAGGTGAACGTACCGGGGAGACGGGGGAGGCGGGGACGCGGCGGCGCGCGCGGAGATCATGGTGGCGTCGAGTTCGGCGGATGGAGAGAGGGAGGGAGGGAGGCGGGAGCGGCGCGGCAGTGGCAACTGGCGTCCCTCCTCCTCCTCCCTCTTCGGACGGACCCGGAGCTGGGCAGCTGGCAGCGTGGCGAGGAGGAATGCGGGTGGCGAGGGGGTGTAAAAGGGTTCGCAAGCGCCCGGCGCGGGCGGTGCGCGTTGTAGTTTTCCGGGGTGTGCAGCGCACGTGGACGGGGCCGGGGTGGGGTCGGCTTGGAAGAGGGAGCGTATTCGAGAGAGAAGGCGGCTTGCGGCCTTGCGGGCTTGTTAGTTGCGGCGCACCGTGACCTTGGGTATTTACGGAGTGGTTCCCACCGTTTTGCCGACGGGATGATCGTTCGCTGAACCTTGTGACCTTGTGTCCAGGACACATCGTGCTGTGGTTTAGTCGGCTGCACTGCAGCGTTATTATTAAGGATTTATTTGGTACTGCTCAGCTTCACTAAACTGTTTCTTAAAAAATAGTTTTATAAATAATTTTTAAATAAAGTTGAGTATTTATTTAGTAAAACAGTTTCACCAATAATTTTATATGGTTGTGAAAGAGTGAGCTGTGAAAAGCTATTTTTTTAACTTCATCCAATTTATTTTTTCATTAGAGAAGGAAAAAACAGTTACAATTATGAAGTTATTTCTAAAGAGGAATATATCTAGTGTAAACTAACTTTCCGTGAAAACTCATACAAACTACGATAAAAAAGTCGTTTAAATTAAAAAAAAATCACACATGTAGATGATATGATGATATACAATCTTGTAAAATATTTTATCCAAACTCAACTTAGAAATATAAAATTAATAAATTTCAAGCTAGAAAGTTGTCCGATAATTTGTTAGAAATATGTTATTTTTATATCTCACAAATGAATTTGAGCTTGATAAGATATTATACAAAGTTATGTATCATCATATCATCTATATGTATATTTTTTTAATAAATTTAGATGACTTTTTTTACCATAGTTTGTACGAGTTTTCACGGAAAGTTAGTTTGCACTAGATAATGCTCCCTTTTAAAAGAGGTGTTTGGTAAAAAAAACAGTTCACAACAGCTTCATAAAGCTATTATGAGCTGTATTAAACAGGCCTAGTAATTAACTTATGGCTTTTGTATACTTACTTCCTCGGTTAAAAACTATCTTTTCACTTTTCGAAATCAGCTTTGACTAATAAATATATATAAAAGGCAATAATTTTATAGTTAATATCACTGAAAAGATATTTAAATCTAATTTGTTTTAATGATTTTATTTGAAGATATAAATACTACAAATCAAATCAAATTTATAATAAAAAATAATAATTTTTTTAGATTAGAGTAAAAAATAAACAGCTGCACGTCGTGTTACGGTTTGGTTGGACCTTTGATGCACGAATCTACGGTATCTCAACCATACTCATGATAGGTGCTTGTTCCCCGTTGTCATGCCCAATGTACAGCATACCATGAAATAATAAGCTGATCTTTGGATCACGTAATACAATGCGAGGTTTTTATTTTGAACGCCGCACCTTAGACGTTGTCACAACGGCGCACGGTGGTCTGTGTCGAGAAACCAAACTATGTTCTATATAAAAGTTACAAAATAAATTTGTAAGCACTCGGTGTTTTAGGTGGGGAAAAAACGAACGTAGTTATAATATCCTATTCCAAAATTAATGAGATTAATAGGATATTTATATAAAAAAGTTGCTATTTATTTTTTTTCGAGCCCATCTCCAAAAAGCTATGAGGTTAAGCGTGTTTAATCTGAAGAAATTTCGAGATGGGTGACTGATCGAAAAGTTATTCCCTGGATGCGCATAAGTGAGCACAAAGTGTACAAAAAAAGACTGATACATTTGGCCTGGAGTAATTTAGAGATGAGTGACTGATCAGAAAGTTATTTCCGAGTACACACAAGTGAGGACAAAGTGTAAAAAAAACTGATGGTAGTTTACGAGGACAGTTTGTGATTTCTCCTATAAGAATGAAAATGTAATGTTGATATTAGCACGATTAAGAGAGAATGAATTGTTACATCAGTAATTACAGAATGAGTTTGTGAGGACTTGATGTTTTGGGTGGAGAGAAAAAATATGACCTAGTGATCAAACTTTCATTGCGATTTTTTTCCGCTAGGAAGGACAATGTAATGTTGAGGTAGAACGTTCAGTGCTAACATTTTGTTTTGCCATCTCAGCCAAATCCCCATTTGCCTACATTAATGAAGCACGTGTGATTGCACCTTTCAGGAAAAAAAAGCCTAATTCCTATTTATCATGACTGATGGTGGGCTTATGAAAATTCGCTTGCGTTCGTGGACTAGCGCGGCACGCCGGCCCCATCAACGGATCCTTCACCTCTCAGCCCGCCCGATTCCGTGATCCTGGCCAAATTAATTCCTGCATGCAAAGACTGAGCGTGAAAGGATCGTCCCATTTCTTTCGTCACTGATTACTGGGTAAAAAAAGGAGAGGCCAACGCCGATTGCCTTGCAGCAGCTGTGGCCAAAAGGCATGCCACGCCACGCGCGACGCGTCCAAAACCAGGGAAACCCCTTTTGCCGGATGGAAGTAGTAGTGCCAGAAAAAGACTGGCACTGAACCTTGGGCAAATTTGACTGTATTTATTTAATTTGTTTTGTTAGTATAAAATAAACACTGGTATATACTGTAATACCATAATATACCAGCAGGAGAGAGGCGTGCATGCTGCGGTCTTATCAAAGGGGCAGATGGGATGTGCAGCAAATTGCATGGAGCAGACTAGATAGGGGGACGCTTTCTCTTTTTTCCTATTGATATTGATCGGTGCCAAATTGGCAACAGCCAAAGGGGGCGAGTTCACAGATGGGATCTGGCGATGGGAACAAAAGAGGAGGCAGACGACTGCTAGAGCGTGGAAGTCATGATTTCTTTTGAACACTTTGTCAAGGACGCCACGCCAGTTTTGGCCCGGTTTGGCTTCCACTCCATCGTGCGCGCCGTGACCGTCCATTCGTGGCGGCGGGCGGCAGCACTCAAGTATGACAGTGTGGGCGATGATGTCCATCCTCTGTGTTTTTAGGTGGATGGCTTTACAGTACTAGAGGTTGTCGCTCGTAGTGACTTGTTTGGCGGCACGCCTGCGGAACGAGACCACATAACTCTATGTGAAACGATCGCAGAATGCAGTCGCACGTTGCTACTAGTGCTCGCCTATGTGGTTCACGCCGTTCGTAGTCGCCTCATATGGCTCCGCATGGAGGTCCACGATGCAGCAGCAGCAGCAGCAGCAGCAGCAGCTGACGCAGTCACGGATGCAGCACCACTGAGCACTCAAAGAGACCCGTGGGTGGCTCAGTCTGCACTCAACATTTTGCTTGACTGCTTCAAAGTTCACTCCTTCGATCCTTAACAAAAACAAGCAATATAATGATTGTCCCATCGCATGGTTCACGAGAGGAAGAGGCTACCACACGTTAACAAAGACCACTAAAGCGATTTTTTCATCATTAATCTCTATATCTACAAATAAAACATATGAACTATTACTGTCTACCCAGTATACCAAAACCAACCTGCGATCTATGTCCACTAGGTAGAAAAAAACCGACGCCAATCATGCTCACTGTTGATGGTTATTAAACACCAAATATAATCATCAACTATTGTATAAAATAATATAAAATAAATTATAAAAGCATAGTTGTAGGTTTTGATTCCAACAAGCTCCACGAGTTTTGGTGTTCTCACTTGTCTTATAGGAAGATGCAATTTTTCATCAAATAAAAATACCTCAAATAAGGAATTGGACTACACCATTGCAACGGGCTCGTCGAGACGATCAAAACAGATATATTATTTGTCATATTCGGAGTCCAGAATCAAGAGATATCAACTCTACATCGAAACATACACTATTGGACCCTAAAAGAGACAAGATTACATGTTGTCGAACCAGAACCCATGTGGGGGTGGGACCAGGCCGGCCGACACTTGGCTTTGGGCCGGCCAACACCCCCTAAGCCCTCTCGCCCCATCTTCTGAAACTTCTTCTACTGCTTCTTAGAATGCATCTCCACCGTACCTTAAGTCAGTTTGATCCAACGATGGTCGTTTCTCTCACCGGGCTATAAATACAGGGCCAAACCCCCCTCCCTGACAGCACCACATTATTATAGAGATGTAGAGGCGTCCCTCAAAAGGATGATCTCTCACCTCTAGAGAATTAGGGCTAGAACTTTTAATGTAGTAGATTAGTTATAGTTGAGAATTAGAGAGAGCGGAGCTACATTCTAGATCTAGAGAAGTCTTCAGAGCTTTGGTATGCCTTTGTATCTATTTTTGTAAGACTTATGCTTTAATATATCTTATCTTCTCTATTTACTTTTATGCATTATATTTGATTGGTTAGTATAGTTGTTATACTTTTAGCATAGGATCTTCACTGTATTAGGTGCTCTAGTTGTTGTTGACGGTCATTATTGTATGAAACCAACCGTCAATTAGCCATGAAAAGGATGCGATTATGATCACCAAAGTAGATATAGGGTTTACACCGATGTAATTCCACGAGTTTTGGTGTTTCACTTTGTTTCAGGGGCGTAAACTGAAAAGACGCAAGTACGAGAGCTTATCGGAACAAAGAACGGGAAAACGAACACCGCGACAATACAGGACGAATCTAGAAGAGTGGGGAAGGCACCACGCCGAACCGAGGGGCCAGCGGGCACCAGGTGGGACCGGCCGGTCCCACCCCAGACCGCCCGGTCTGCCTCGGGGCCCGATCATGGTCCGTTTTGCCCTGGTTCGCTCCATCGCCTTTGAGGATCAATCTCAGCCCACCCGTCAATGTCGGTTTCATCCGATGGCTCACGATCATCGCCCAGGGCTATAAAAGAAGGGTGGGACCCCCTGGGGGCACATTCATTCATTCCTCATTTGAAGTCCCATCATCAGCCAGAAACCCTAATTAGAGCTCCTTAGCTAGGGCCTAGATAGCTAGTTAGAACTAGAGGGAGGCAAGCGAAGGCTTGGATTCCGGAGCCATCAAGAGCTTGGATTTGGTATAGTTCTTACCTCCTCTCGCCTTTGTTCTCTATCATTGTATAGTTATATGATTTCTACAATTAAATTGATGAATACTTATCTACTTATATTCATAGTTATATTGTTCTTTGTCTATTGTGGTTATATGCTTAGTATAGCTAGATTGACATTATACTTATCCATAGGTTCGTATAGCACTCATCTAATTGATCATTGGGTGAATGGTAAATATTATATAAGCATGGTGATTATATATTGTTTATCTGTGAATGCACCCTATAGGCCGGGCTTGGTAGATCGCAGGTGTGACAATCCTGTTGAGTCCTATGTAGTCCAAACTCCGTTTATAGGCACAGTAGGGCTTTTGTATGATGGAAGGGTGTGCTATGTTCTCAAACTTCCCTAGTATGTCCACTATGAATAGATATAATGTTAACCTTAGCTATGACTACTAAGTGTACATCACTAACCATAATATGCATTGACATGTAGCTAGGAATAGCACAGGAATATCTCTTGATGTTCTGCTAGTTACCCTAATGATATAGCTAGGAGTCTCTATCTATTTAAGCTGATGATTATATACTTATCTTATCATTTATCTTGTGACTTACCCCTATATTGAGTAGTGAGGACATGGTTATGCTTATCCATTACACTCTAGGTTAACACGCTACCTTTACATGAGAGCCATGTAGACCTTGCTTTGGAAAATATAAATGACAACCCGTAATACTCCGGGTAAAATGCTACAATGGTATTTAATCTGTGCGCTTGTGGATACTATTTCTATATTCTATATGATGGCATGATTTAATACCGCACCCTTGGTGTTATGCTGGGGATGACAACTTAGCACTCTAATAGCGATGCTCTGCTTACAAGTATTTTTAGCGCCATTGCTAGAAATAACATTAAGAGGTGTCAACAAGCATTTTTGGCACCGTTGCTGGGGAAGGCAATTGGTGATTAAAGGAATAGCGATAGACCTAACAAACTAATGAGATAGAGGAAACCATAGACCCCTACTCAATGCAGGCTTACCCTTGTGCTATCTATCTTTGTGATATCTTATGTAGGGTAATGAATGAGTGGTTTTGATCTGCCAGATAACTACGTTGAAAATCCAGAGAAACTCTTTCAAAGAAGGAAATTCCAGCAAGTAAGGGATATCTTTGAATCTCCATCAAACACACCCACTGCTGAGGTTTGTTCTTTGGAGGAGCAAGCTCCTATAAGTGAAGAAGAAGAGCAACAAGAAGGCAACTTAGCACCAGACTTTGAGGAAATGGCTGATAAGTCACTGCGTGAGTTCTCCGCTCCAACCACCAACAACATCCGCACTGGACCTAACGTCGAAGTTGGGGAGAATGGATTTGAGCTCAAGCCAGCTCTTATTACCATGGTGCAAGCCAACTTGTTCTGTGGAAAGGCACATGAAGATGCAAGTGCTCATCTCCAACACTTCCTGAAGATTTATAGCACTTTCAAGATGAAGGATGTACCAAAAGACACCGTCCTGCTGCGTCTGTTCCTATATATTCTCACAGTTAGAAAAGGCAAAGCAGTGGTTCTACACTAACAAGGATAATCATACAACTTGGGATAAGTACTCCACAACTTTTCTGTCAAGGTTCTTTCCCATAGGTAAGACGAGTGCCCTAAGGGGAAAGATCTCAAGTTTCTAGCTACAATATGACGAGTCAGTCCCTAAGGCATGGGAACGCTTTCAAGACTACATATCAGAATATCCTCATCATGAGATGGAGAATTGGCTCCTTATTCAAACTTTCTATCATGGGCTCACCAACAACACCCGTAACAAACGTTGATGCTGCTGCTGGAGGTGCATTTATGTTATTGACCATACCATAAGCTACTGCTCTTATGGAGAAGATAGCCTCTAAACAAGATTGGAGTGAAGAGCGCCAGAGAACCCGCAAGAGGAGTGGAGAAATACACCAGCTTAAGGAGGTAGACATGCTATCTGCCAAGATAGATCTGCTCATGAAGAAGCCGAAGGCGGGACCAAATAAAGATAAGATGTCATGCGTATCAATGATTCATGCATGACTTGTGAAGTGTGTGGCAATATGGGACACTCAGAAAACAGATGCCCTGAGACCTGTGAGGATGTGAACTTCATCAACAACAACAACAATTATCGTCCTCAAAATTAAGGATAGAATCAGCAAAGGCCCAACTACCAAGGTAATTTCCCAGGTAACTTTTAAGGCACTAATTACAATAACTATGCTCAATTGCCTTTGAGAGAAGTGATCTCTAACCAAAATAAAATTATAGACTTTATCTAGGAAGGTAGCATCCAATGATAAAATGCTAGAAAACATAAACTCTAAAATGGATAGCTTTACCTCCGCTATTAATAACCAACTTAGCTTTAATAAAATGATAGAACAACAACTAGTTTAGCTGGTGGCTGCTGCTCCACCGACCAACAAAGGTAAGATTCGAGGGTAACCTCTAGAGCCCGAGACCGTGAATCTTGTTGATGTGTATGCAGGTTACTACATTGAAGCATCATCAGGATGGAAGGATGAGTCCATGCCACTCAAGAGAGGAGATCTAGGGAGATCTATGATCCCCATCTCTATTGGGCAGTATGACTTTCCTGATGTTGTCTGCGATCTAGGTGCTAGTGTCAACATCATGCCCAAGGTAATCTTTGACCAGGTCTTTCAATGGGCATCTTTGTTGTACACAAATATATGTTTACAGCTTGCAGACCAGATGGTTAATGTTGGTATCTATTAATGCCTACTGAATAATTCCGCAAGCGCACGGATACGTTGTAGCACTTCACCGGATAAGTATACCCAGCTTTAATATCGAACCTAAAGGAAGATGTGTGAGGGTCTTCTAAACTACACTTAACCAACTGAGTAGCAAACAAGGCTGTAGAAGGTAAGGGATATAGAGGGGACAACTATGGCTTCTAGTTTAGGCTCAAGCAAATTATGATTAAAATATTTCACTAGGGAGTTAGATAGGACAAGCACAGGCAGAGCTATACTCAGCTACCAACTATTCTCCTGCTAGGCCTACTGACGGGATAGTGGAATAAGTAAGATTCAACGGAGCTATAAGTCACCTCCGCGAGCTACCACCAAATTCGGACAATAGGGTACATCTATGAGCAACGGAGTCTAAGCACCACGCTTACACTATAAATACTACTCTAACCCAAGGGCTACAAGGATTAAAGTACTCAAAAAAGTCGTAAACTAGCAAAACAGAATAAACAATGTTACTTACTTGAACACAGAAGTTGACACCAAAGTAGTCTCAGATACAAGCCGTAGAGGTAGCACCGACAGGCCGATACTCCTCCAAAACTTTCTCTTTAAACTCTATTTCTCTCCCTCTGAAGAAAGAACTAGCTCTCTCTTGGAATGCTAACTCGAGAGGTCATCCATTCAAGGGACACCTCCAAGAATCCTAATTAGGTTTTCTAGCTAAAGCTCTTCTCTTCTTCTCTTGGATTCTCCTCCTGGGGGGTGTGCCTCTCCTTTTATAGCCCTGGCGAATCAACGTGAGCCCTCGAATCAAACTGACCTTGGCGGATGGTGGAGATCGTTCCTCAAAGGCGGTGGAATAAACCGGACGAACCGGGGCACAACCGGAGGCTGCCCCAGCACCGGCCGGTCGGGCCGCCGACCGGCCCGGTCTGGCCTGCCGCCCCGGCCCCCGGCTCGGTGTGGTGCCTTCTCGTCTCTTCTGGAATGTTCCTGTGTTGCCGTGGCGTCCATTCTGGCATTTTATGTTGCAGTGTAGCTAAAAAGTGTGTCTTTTCCGGCGTTTACCTGCAAAACCATTGATTCACCAAAACTCGTGGAATTCGTTAGTTGAAGCCCTACTCTAGGTAGATGGATTGCTTTTATATCATTATGGAAGATTAGTTGACGGTTAAATTTGAGCGTTAAGGACCGTCAACAACACCCCCACACTTAGGCTTTTACTCGTCCTCGAGAAAAGGTTGGATCAGACATAGCTTAGGACAAAGAGATCAACATATGCTCATTCCTGGTGATTCCTGCACTGTGAGATTCAAAGTGTCTACCAAACAACTTTGGGGAGTTGAAAAGTAGAACAGTCAAACAGATTACCTTTATCTCACTGCCAGATCCATTGTTTTGCAAGATTTTTGAAATAAACACATAGCTTACCTGCTCCTCAATGTGGTACTCTCAAATCACTCATTGTATGTGGTATTTGTGGATCTCACTTAGGCATGAATGAGTGAATACCTTTCCTTGCAACCTACCTCTAATAGGCTTATATGGAGTTTGAAGGTTTGACAAGGAATAGTATACTTACCTTACACGTTACTGAGCCAGCGTAAGAGTCCCAAGGAGAGAAGTGTCATACTCTTAGATCAAGATATGCATGTGTGTGAAATATATGATGGCTATCCTGTTCTACTTATGCTCATGCTCTTGAAGGGTATATCTCTCTTGCTTAAATTGGAGTGCTCAAGACAATGGGCTATCTTGAATTTTTTTCTTTTTTTTCTTTTCTAGAGAGCTAGGTATCTTTTTGTGCCTTTTTGTTCTTTTTACATTTGGACCCTTGTCCATTTTTTTCTATTTTAACTCTCTCTTCTTTTTGCCTCAGCCCATGTCATCCTGCACGGAAACTTTATGCAAGACAGAGATTCTGATAATGTTAGAGCATAGGTGAACACAATCCTACCAAAAATCTTTTTGAGTGCGTACTCCTAGTGTAAGAGCAGCACATTTTCTATGTGGATGGAAAAAGCTGCGCCTATCCCCCAGTGTAGGGATAGTGCATATATGGAGTGTAAGTGGATCTTGATCTTGAGAGCATGATAAGTCTCTACAACACGGGTCTCAAAAGCTAACAGAGCTCAGTGCAAAATATATAACTTATGTAGCAAGTTATGATCATGTATGGCTCTATAGGCATTTTAGAACCACAGAGGAGTAGCTTAGCTATTGTTTTTGTGTTTTTTTGAAATAAAAGCTCTAATAACTAGGCAGAGAAATTCAGGTTTTCATGTTTTACTATCTTATACTTATCAACAACTTAAGAAGCATGGGGTCCCTATAAAGAGTTCCCAACAGCTGCAGGTGTACAGGAGATGAATTTATGCGATTCTTGCCTTAAGTTATGACTAAGCCACTTATCCTTGAGGTGTAATCATGTTGCATTAAAGGTTATTCAATTAAGCTCAGTTGTCAATAAATGAGAGTGCCTTGGAGTGCGTACCTGGCTCCTGTTGATGTTCTTCTGTGTTCTTTATTGGTTGTCTCCCCCACACTTGTTTTCGGTTTCCTTTTATGCACAACAAGGTGGAGACAAAAACAAAGCATATATCTAGAGAGAGATGATGACTCTAAAACTTGACTTTTTATTAATAAATGAGGCACATTTATTACACAATGAATGAATGAAGGAATTAACTAATCGAACTAACTAATGAGCGAATTATCACGTGTGCCTATCATCTCTATCTCTATTCCTTCTTCTCTAACTCCTCAACTCTAGCCTTGAGCGCCTTATTCTTGAGACGCATCTTCTCCTGCTTCAGTTCTAGATTTGCTATGGGTTGCATAGCCGTGGTTAGGGTGTTGAGCACCTCCGACAGCGTACGGCCCTGCAGGTCTATCCTAGTCTCCAGCGTGGCTAGGTTGAGTCATGGTTGACGAGGGACTGGTGCAGTCCTTGCTTTCTTCTTCGGCGGCTCCGGGTTGGCTCTCGGTGGTGGATTGAACTTGACCTTGCTTGGATCCACCCGTACACCATCCAGAGTCACTCGCTTCTTCTCTGTGGTGTACTTCGCTCCAGTCACCACCCCAAACTTGGTGGTGACACCCAACAGCCTCTCCCCTTCTCTTGCAGGTAATAACTTGGTGCCCTGGGGGAGAGAGATGCTAGGCTGACCGAGCGGGCGAGGCTTATCTCCGAGAAGCTACCGACGAGCTAGAGGCGCGATGGTTGGCCTCCTGATGGCCTGGGCGAAGCATGCCTCCTCCAGTGGAGCTCCTTGAGGTCGAGCTTGGATGACCTCCTCCGATGGCACCGGGACGATTGCCTTCGGTGGCACCACCGCCAGCTGCTTTGGTGGGATGATCACCAGTGGGAGGACCTCCTCCGGCTCTTCGACGGTGTAGGGAAGGCTTGGGTTGGCCATTTGGTGGGAAATGGAGAGATTGGAGAGCTTCCTTGCTAGGGCTAAGAGAGGAGAGCTCTTGGGATGAGAGGAGAATGACCCCGGGGGCTTGTTTATATAGCCCTGGTTCCTTGGGGTGGGGGTCATTCCATCCTAATCTATCCCGAGCATCTCTCGTGATAAGGCGGCGGCGGATACGGATCACGGCCGAATATTTGGAACCCTAATGGAACGAACTTCGCAACGAGAGGCGGCGGACCCCGAGGCGGTGCCTGGGCAGACCGACCGGTCTGGGGTGGGACCGGCCGGTCCCACCTTGGCCCGGTTCCTGGTGCCCTTCCGCGGGGTGCAATCTTGGCCCATTTTCTCTCCAAATTTTCTCCCGTCGCGGCCCGATTCACGACGGGGTTTTATATTTTAATAAATTAGGAAAAAGTTAAGAAATAAATTTCATCCAATTCCTCAGGTGGTCTAGAAGGTTCTAGAAAAATTTTAAGACGTTGGCCATTTACCTTGAATAGCGTACCTTCGTTGTTTTGAAGTGTCATCGCTCCATGTGATGATGAATTTACCACCGTGAATGGTCCTTCCCATTTGCTTCGTAGCTTTCCATGTCCGAATAATCTTACCCTAGAGTTGAATAGTAGCACCTTATCTCCAGGATTGAAGCTCTTCTTCTTAATTCGCTTATCATGCCACCTCTTGGTTCTCTCTTTATAGATCTTCGAGTTATGACATGCTTTTTCTCGCCATTCATCTAATTCTGAGAGTTGCATCTTTCTTTTTGTTCCCGCAGCTTCAAGATCCATGTTCCATCTCTTGATTGCCCAATGAGCTTTGAACTCGAGCTCTATTGGCAGATGACAGGTCTTGCCGTAGACAAGCTAATAAGGTGACATGGCAAGAGGTGTTTTGTATGCAGTTCGGTACGCCCATAGTGCATCGGGTAGCTTCTCCTTCCAAGCGGTTCCCATCTCATTAACAGTCTTCTGTAGGATATTCTTGATTTGCTTATTGGAAGTCTTTGCTTGGCCACTTGTTTGAGGATGGTAAGGAGTAGCCACGTGATGTTGAATCCCTTGCTTCATTAAGTAGTTACGAAAGTCTTTGTCAATGAAGTGAGTTCCTCCATCACTAATCACCATTCTTGGAACACCGAATCTTGAAAATATTGTCTCCTAAAATATCTTCTTGGAATTTGTAGAATTGGTAGCTTTGCATGGCTGTGCTTCTACCCATTTTGAGACATAATCAACTGCTACTAGAATGTACTCATAGTTGCCTGATTTCGGGAATGGTCCCATGTAATCAATTCTCCAGACATCAAAGAGCTCGATCTGAAGATTGTTGGTGAGGGGCATAGCATCTCTTGAGTTGATATTGCCATGCCTCTGACATGCTCCACATCTTCGGACGAAATTCTTGGTGTCTTCATATATGGTTGGCCAAAAGAATCTACTTTGCCAGATCTTTGCATGAGTTCGGAATGCGCCATAATGACCTCCATATGGTGATGAGTGACATTTCTCAATGATCTGTAGTCCTTCCTCAGTGGGTACACATCTTTGGAGTAGTCCATCAGCACATGCTCGGAAGAGATAAGGATCATCCCATATATGTAGGTGACTTTCATAAATAAACTTTCTCCTGTCCGCCCCTGGTGGTACATATCCTGCAACCATAAAATTGACAATATTTACATACTAGGGATCCGACCTAGAGATGGCATAGAGCGTGTTGTCTCGAAGCGAGTCATTGATTGGTAGTTCCTACATATTCTTAAACTGCATTCTAGACAAGTGATCGGCAAATGGGGTTTTCTACTCCTCTTTTATCTTTTATTTCTAAGTCAAATTCTTAGAGTAGCAAAATCCATCTTATGAGTCGGGGTTTAGCATCTTTCTTAGTGAGCGTGTATTTAAGAGCAAAGATGATCGGTGTAGACAATTACCTTTGCTCCTACTAAGTAAGATCTAAACTTGTCTATAGCAAAAACAACAAATAAGCTCTTTTTCAAGTAGTTGCATAATTAAGTTGAGGTCCTATCAAAGTTTTGCTAGCATATGCAATTGCATGATGTTTTTTGTCTTTAGTTTATCCCAAAACTGCCCCCACAAAGCATAATCACTTGCATCACACATCAATTCAAAAGGCAAATGACCAATCGGGGGTTGAATGATTGGTGCAGAGATGAGCGCTTTCTTAAGGGTTTCAAAAGCTTTCAAACAAGCGTCATCAAATTCAAAGGGAGCATCCTTAGCTAGCAGGTTTGTTAGTGGTCTAGCAATGTATGAAAAGTTATGGATGAACCATCTATAAAAACCTGTATGACCTAAGAAGCTTCGAATTCCCTTAACATTAATGGGAGGAGGTAGTTGTTCAATTACTTCAATTTTAGCTCTGTCCACCTCTATCCCTCTCTCAGACACCAAATGTCCAAGCACTATTCCTTCTCTAACCATGAAATGACATTTTTCCCAATTAAGGACTAGGTGCTTTTCTTCACATCTTTGCAAAACCTTATCTAAGTTTTCAAGGCATTTATCAAAAGTTTTCCATATAACGAAAAGTCAGCCATGAAAACTTCCATTATCACTTCAATCATATCAGAAATATAGACATCATGCATCTTTGAAATGAAGCTGGAACATTACATAGTCCAAAAGACATTCTACGGTAGGCATAGGTTCCGTATGGACATGTAAACATGGTTTTGCTTTGGTCATCTAGGTGGATCGGTATTTGGTGATATCCCGAATACCCATCAAGAAAACAGAAGAAAGAATAATTTGCCAATCTTTCCAACATCTCATCAATGAAGGGAAGTGGAAAATGATCTTTCCTTGTTGCCTTGTTTAGCTTTCAGTAATCAATACACATCCACCATCCCGTGACAGTTCTTTGTGGAATTAATTCATTCTTGTCATTTCTAACAACTGTCATGCCTCCCTTTTTAGGCACAACTTGCATAGGGCTTACCCACTCACTGTATGGCACAGGATATATGATCCCGGCATGTAACAGTTTCAAAACCTCTTTCTTAACAACCTCTCTCATCGCATTGTTTAATCTACATTGTGGTTCTCTAGAAGGTGTTATCTCAGGATCTGTAGGAATGCGATGGGTGCAAAGAACAGGACTGATTCCCTTAAGATCTTGGAGTGAATAGCCAAAAGCAGATCTATGCTTTTCTAGGACTGTGATCAATCGGAAAGTTTCCTCCTCAGAGAGTTTATTACTTATTATTACAGGAGATTCTCGATCGTTATTTAGAAAAGCATATTTAAGTCTAGAAGGTAGGGGTTTGAGCTCTATGGAAGGCTTAGGTGGTTCCTCAAACTCATCTAGAGGATCAGGTTCTAGCGTACTATCCCCTTCCTCTTCTAGTGGTTTGGGATCATCCTCGAAGTCTAGTTCGAAAGATGATTCAAGGGTTGTCTTTAAGACTTCTTCCATAGGATCAGGCTCAGGAAGTGATTCGGTCTCACTGTTGAGAACACGAGTTATGGATATAGGCAGTTTAAAATTCTTCCCAAGGCTAATGTTCAAATTCCCTTCTTGTCCTTTCTTGCAAAAGTCTCTCTATAGGTTGTCCAATCAATACGTCAAACTCTATAACATCAAAGACATAGAAGCTCAAATGAACTCTTATCCCTTTGACATAAATAGGTAAGAGGACTTTTCATAAACTTTGTTGTTGGGGTTAAGGGCATGTCTCTACGATGATCTTGAGCAAATATTGTAGACATGATGTTAACTCCCACAACAGGGTTGTATAATGCTTCAAAAGATTCCTTGTAGATTCAGCAAGGTATGGTGGTTGATGTGAAATCAACTCGGATGACATCAGAGGAAAGCTCTGATTCATTCAACCAATCATTGCTTATAATCGACACAAGCTCTTTAGCGTTTTGCTTAAGGAAAGCCACCTCAGAAGGATTTAAGACTCCGTCACTAAGTGATGACTTCTTTGATCTCCGTGGTCTCCTAACAGCAAAATAATTTGAGGTATTTCCATAATCAGCAAATATATCATCCTCAATCTCGAGCATGAATTTTAGAAGTGAAATTTCTTCCTCCTCCTGTGGTTCAAGCTCGCTGATAGTTGCAGATTGGGATGTGGTAGGTGTGGAATCCTGATCAACTATCAGATCCTCTTCCTTTACTTGCTTCTTTAAAGATGCTTTATTTTCATGAATTTTTGTAAGGACGTTTCTCGCAACATCAGAAGTGATATGCAAGAATGATCCTCTAGAAGCAAGGTTGAGAAACTTCATGGTTTTCTATTCAGACCCTTATAGAAATGTTGAAGTAGAACGGGGTCTGGTATGGATAGACTAGGTCCAGAATGAGTTAAGCAGTTAAAGCGTTCCCAGGCTTCAATTAAGGTCTCCTTCTCTTGTCTAAAAGATAGAACTTCTAAGCGGAGCTCTACTACCCTAGAAATAGGATAGAATTGAAGGTAGAATTTAGCACATAATGCTTCTCAGTCACCTTTAACACTCTCAACGTGGAGATCATACCAATGTCTAGCTTCTTCAGTCAAAGAGAAAGGAAAAAGCTTCCATCGGATAGTCTCATCGGACATATCCTTAATGCGTAAACACGCACAGGTTTGTTCGAATTCATTGAGGTGAGAATAAGGGCTAGCATTGTCTTCTCCTGAGAAAGATTGGTTTCTGACCATGTCTATTAAACATGGGCGTAGCTTATAGTCAGAGGCTAAGATTGGCTTTGCGGACGGCTCTGGCTCTAAGCGTAGGCATAAAATTATATTTATAGATAGGCGTGGAATTAAGTTGATCCATTGAAGGATAGAAAAGGTAAAGAGAAATAGAAAAGGTAAAGAGTAATAGTCTACAAAGAAAAGATAAGATTATAATACAGGTTAAGATAAGTTCAGAGTGATCTCAGCGACGTCTTCTCCGGCAACGGCGCCAGAAATGCTTGTTGGTATCTGTTAATGCCTACTGAATAATTCCGCAAGTGCACGGATACATTGTAGCACTTCACCGGATAAGTATACCCAGTTTTAATATCGAACCCAAAGGAAGATGTGTGAGGGTCTTCTAAACTACACTTAACCAACTGAGTAGCAAACAAGGCTGTAGAAGGTAGGGATATAGAGGGGACAACTATGGCTTCTAGTTCAGGCTCAAGCAAATTATGATTAAAATGTTTTACTAGGGAGTTGGATAGGACAAGCACAGGCAGAGCTATACTCAGCTACCAATTATTCTCCTGCTAGGCCTACTGATAGGATAGTGGAATAAGTAAGATTCAATGGAGCTATAAGTCACCTCCGCGAGCTACCACCAAATCCAGACAATAGGGTACATCTACGAGCAATGGAGTCTAAGCACCACGCTTACACTACGAATACTACTCTAACCCAAGGGCTACAAGGATTAAAGTACTCAAAAGAGTTGTAAACTAGCAAAACAGAATAAACAATGTTACTTACTTGAATACAGAAGTTGACTCCAAAGTAGTCTCAGATACAAGCCGTAGAGGTAGCACCGATAGGCCGATACTCCTCCAAAACTTTCTCTTTAAACTCTATTTCTCTCCCTCTGAAGAACTAGCTTCTAGAGGTATAGAACTAGCTCTCTCTTGGAATACTAACTCGAGAGGTCATCCATTCAAGGGACACCTCCGAGAATCCTAATTAGGTTTTCTAGCTAAAACTCTTCTCTTCTTCTCTTAGATTCTCCTCCTGGGGGGTGTGCCTCTCCTTTTATAGCCCCGGCGAATCAACGTGAGCCCTCGGATCAAACCGACCTTGGCGGATGGTGGAGATCGTTCCTTAAAGGTGGTGGAATAAACTGGACGAACCGGGGCGCAACCAGAGGCTGCCCTGCACCGGCCGGTCGAGGCCGCACCGGCTGGTCTGGCCTGGCCGCCCCCGGGCCCCTGGCTCGGTGTGGTGCCTTCTCGTATCTTCTGGAATGTTCCTGTGTTGCCGTGGCTTCC
Organism: Chrysopogon serrulatus; assembly: GCA_015844335.1. Classification (NCBI taxonomy): domain Eukaryota; kingdom Viridiplantae; phylum Streptophyta; class Magnoliopsida; order Poales; family Poaceae; genus Chrysopogon; species Chrysopogon serrulatus. Next base: position 14,116 of record JADLZL010005083.1, on the reverse strand, counting down.
ATTCTGGCATTTTATGTTGCAGTGTAGCTAAAAATTGTGTCTTTTCCGGCGTTTACCTGCAAAACCATTGATTCACCAAAACTCGTGGAATTCGTTAGTTGAAGCCCTACTCTAGGTAGATGGATTGCTTTTATATCATTATAGAAGATTAGTTGACGGTTAGATTTGAACGTTAAGGACCGTCAACAGTTAAGCACCCTGAAGGAATCTTAGATGACGTGTGCATATGAATCGAGAGATCATATGTCCCTGTAGACTTTATAGTCTTAGATACCGGTAGAGATTCCAAGAGCCCAATCATTCTTGACCGACCATTCCTAAGTACTGCAAAGGCTTTCATCTACACAAACAGTGCTAAGATTTGTTTCACCATCAAGGGCAATAAAAAAAGTTTAGTTTCAAGAACAGGGCCCTTGAAGCTCCTATAGACCCAAAAGGAGCTTACTTCCTAGTCAAGCCAATAAATGAAGAAGCTAAGAAGAAGAATTTAAATGGGAAGAGGAAGAACTAGAGTAGAAGGCAAGTGAGAAAGCAAGTCCAAGTAGTCAAGGCTATGGAGTGCAAGCATGACCACCTCTTAGCCTCACCATTCCTAACCAAGAGAGAAGATCCAGGCATGCCAGCCATTGATTGCACCATTGGACAGTGCTCGTTCTACAATGCTTTCTACGACATCGGATCAGCTGTCAACATCATGTCTAAAAAGGTATATGACTTAATGTTCAGTACACCTCTATACCCTACCTATATGCAGTTACAGCTGGCGGACAACATGACGAGATTCCCGGAGGGAGTAGCAAGAGACATCATGGTGAAAATCCATACTCACTACGTCCCGACCGACTTTATGATACTGGACATGAGGAGAAGAAGATGAGACGCCCATCATCCTTGGGAGGCCGTTCCTTAGCACCACCAATGCCATCATCTACAATGGATTAGGCCAAGTCTACTTCCAATTCCTATGAGAGAAGGTACATTGTCATTTTAAAGATTATGACTCTCCTAGATTAGCAGCTTTCACCCTATCCAAGAGGAGACGTCAGCGTCGGAGGAATCGCTCTCAAAAGAGCAACGTTGAGGAGGAGGCAATCAACAAAGAATCCACAACACCAAAGCAACAACCTACAAAGGTATGAAAAGAAAAGGTAACCTCCTCACCTGAGTCATTATCACTAGGAGGTCCAACATCAGGGTCCCTATCCTCGGGATCCGATGAAGCACCCTAGGAGTGACGATGACGAGAAGTCTTGTCCGGAGGACTCTAAACTCCGAACCCTTGCCATAAGGTAACAATGGTAGCTATCCATTTACTTTCTTGCACTTTTGATTCATAGTTAGTTTTCATCATCTTTATAGAAAATAACAAAAACATTTAAAAAATCTTAAAGCCCCATATAATATACCTGCAGTGCAAGCTAAAGGAGTGTTCATTGTGGTGGCCTAAAAATAAAATAAATAATTAGCATGCATATTTTCATTCTATTTGATAAAAGAAAAATCTAAAAATAATTATTGAGCATCTTGCTACATTGTATGCACTGTAACAACCTTTGAAAACCTCTCACTACAACCAAGTTCGTGAAACGGCTAACCACTAACTATTTATCCTAATTCGTTCCATGAGTTTTGGTGTTTTATGAGATGTTTGGTGCAGGATAACTCTAAGAGCTACCTAGGAATCATCATCTACATCACTCAAAGTGCACCTTCCCTACACACAGCTAACCACTGTGTGATGGAAGCAACTTCTTGTTAGATGAGATGAAGGTTCCCGGCTACACCAGCTCTTGCTAGCATGTGCTCTATCGAGAGGAATGCTCGGCTTTAATGCTCAACCATGACAACAACTAGCTTGAGGGAAGGCATCCCCTAGGTACCCAGGTAAGTGTACCTACACGATTATCGAGTCAGTCATAAAAATTAAAAATACTAAAAATATGTGAGCACATGAAGATTCACCATAGTATCTAAGAAAACTTAAAAATACTAAAAATATATGGGCACATGAAGGTCCATGCTTTTAGAGTCTTTAGAGTCTTATATAGTATGAGTCTTTGCAAAATGAAAAAACCAAATAAAAATGTATGTATGTCTAGAGTCAATAAAAGGAAGCTCTTGAGATGATTTGAATTGATGATAAGCTACTCTGTTACAACACCTCTGAAATACCTAGAGTTTAGACAAAAGTTTTCCCAAGTTTTAGCTCCAACTGTTTTGACATGAAAATTTGCTCTGAGTCTAAAACTTGTGGGTTGCATATGCTTGAACTAAGTCTAGGTACTTGATTGATAAGATTGAGAAAGTCTGAGCTGCTATCTATCTTGTTCTAAGTGACACTAGAGTTCTAGAGATCTATCTTTTGAAAAATACAAAAACATGATGAATTCCTATATGACAAAGCTTACATTCCCACTAGAGCCAAACATGATGAGATAGGCTAGTTAAACTTCCACATACATGCTGCTTGTCTTGTATTGAGTTTTGTCAACCTTTGTGATCCTGGTGAGAAATTTGTCATGTTCTTGAATCAAGATCCACCTCCATATGCACTACTCTACACTGGAGTAGGCGCAATAACATGCCATTCCACCTACATCCATTCCAAAATTATTTTTCTTCTACACTAGGAGAGAAGACTAAAAATATTCTATTAGGTTAGCCACCCAATAAATGCTCCAAGTTTCTGTTGTTATCTCTCCAAAACCTATCAATGCCAAAAGGAATGCTATGAGCTATGCAAAAGATATTTGAAAAAAGAGAGAGAAGAGAGAAGAAAAGAAAAAAATGGACAAGTGTCCTAGTGCTAAACAATGGGTACTTAGATGCCTGACTCCCTGATAAAAAGAAAAGAAAAAAAGATAGCTCATAACCTCTGGCTTGTTATCCAAGCTCAAAAGGAGTGGTAGGCATTCAAGGAGCTGAGTAGGATTAGGTTCCACCATATATCCATCGTATCCATCCACCGATACATCTTGATTCGACTGCATGACTTGTTTCTCCATGGATCCATTGTTTGACTTTACAACACATGCATTGCAAGTTTGCTCTTTTAGTTTCTCCTTACCTATGAGCTCCACATAAGCTTTAGTTATTGGATGAAAAAAGACAATCATCATCACTGCCTTGGTGAGAATCCATAAATACCACATATATTGAGAGACCTAAGAGTGTCATACATGGGAAGCTCTGAGTTTTATTTTTAAAACCTCTAAAAACTCTAGAATGATAGTTGATCGAAGAGCTTGAGACATAGTGCTTAGATGGGATCTTTCTATCTATCAAGTGCTCAAGACCCAAGGAAGAGCTAATAAGCCCCACAGTCAAAGGTAATATGGGTAAGTTTGAAAGTCAGCTCAGTTATTGCATAACTTGGAGGAAAATTTCTATCTGACTGTAGGTATACTTCTAAGGAGTTGCTCCGAGATGGCTATAATGCTCAAAACATATATATATACAATAACTTTTCTAAGTTTTCTTTGCTAAAGGACTAGCAAAGGTTAAGCTTGGGGGAGTTGTTGATGGTCATTATTGTATGAAACCAACCATCAACTAGCCATGAAAAGGATGCGATTATGATCACCAAAGTAGATATAGGGTTTACACTGATAGAATTCCATGAGTTTTGGTGTTTCACTGTTTCTGTAGGTGTAAACTAGAAAAGACGCAACCACGAGAGCTTATCGGAACAAAACACGGGAAACAGACACCGCGGCAATACAGGAAGAATCTAGAAGAGTGGAGAAGGCACCACGCCGAGCCGGGGGGTCAGAGGCCACTAGGTGGGACCGGCCGGTCCCACCCCAGACCGCCCGGTCTAGCCCGAGGCCCAGTCATGGTCCGTTTCGCCCGGTTCGCTCCACCGCCTTTGAGGATCAATCTCACCGCCCGTCAATGTCGGTTTCATCCGATGGCTCACGATCATCGCCCAGGGCTATAAAAGGAGGGTAGGACCCCCCTGGGGGCACATTCATTCATTCCTCATTCAAAGTCCAATCATTAGCCAGAAACCCTAATCAGAGCTCCTTAGCTAGGGCCTAGATAGCTAGTTAGAACTAGAGGGAGGCAAGCGAAGGCTTGGATTCCGGAGCCATCAATGGTATAGTTCTTACCTCCTCTTGCCTTTGTTTTCTATCATTGTATAGTTATATGATTGCTACAATTGAATTGATGAATACTTATCTACTTATATTCATAGTTATATTGTTCTGTGTTTATTGTGGTTATATGCTTAGTATAGCTAGATTGACATTATACTTATCCATAGGTTCGTATAGCGCTCATCTAATTGATCATTGGGTGAATGGTAAATATTGTGTAAGCATGATGCTTATATGTTGTTTATCTGTGAATGCATCCTATAGGCTGGGCTTGGTAGATCGCAGGTGTGACAATCCTGTTGAGTCCTATGTAGTCCAAACCCTATTTATAGGTACGGTAGGGCTTTTGTACGAAGGAAGGGTGTGTTGTGTTCTCAAACTTCCCTAGTATGTTCACTATGAATAGATATAATGTTAACCTTAGCTATAACTACTAAGTGTACCGCACTAACCATAATATGCGTTGACATGTAGCTAGGACGGTAAGGCAATTAAAAGGAATTAACCTAACAAACTTGAGATCCATAGACCTATTGCAAACTAGCCACCTATTTTAACATTAGCAACTAGCCACCTATTTGTCATTCATTCCTAAGCATGAATTAAGTTGTCATCCTTAATTATATTGCTTAAGAAATAACTATAGATTTACATGTATTCAATATGACTAGGCAGAAATAAGAGATATGAATATAAAGATAAGAATATAAACTAACTGGGTTCTGCAAGCGGACAGATAATTATACCGTTGTAGCATTTTACCTAGGGAAGTCTACCAGGTTGTCGATTTATATTTATACCACTGGGAAGGTCTATATGTAGGACTTATAAACTATAACTTATACTATTGATGTGAAAGGCAAACCATAACTAGAATCGTACTCATAACAGGGATAAGTCACGTGATAAAAGATATATATGATAAATAATAATAGTGAACAGTCATCATAAATAGATAAACATCAGAGCTCTTCTAGTCATAACAATAGCTAGCCAATGGATAAACTCAGGAATAAATACTAAGGTAATTCAATAACTATGTCAATGAATAACTCTAATTAGTGTAACTACATCTAGCAATCATTGTTAAGTTAACCATATATCATTATCACATGTAAAGAGGCATCAACTAATGAGGGTATTAAGACACAAGGGTCACCTCCTTCGCGACCGTGCCCATGCTAGTCCTACGTACGGAGGGTGGACTACAGAGGAACCAACGCAGATGTCACCTACGCGGACTACCACACATCCCGGCACATCAGGGTGCACTCATAGATAAACAAGATATCTAGACACCACGTCTACATATTGTCTACCATCTACCCAGCGGCCGCTTGGGTAAACGCTATACGAGCAATTACATGAATTCAATAAGATCAAACCAACTATCCTAGATATATAATCAAAGTAGACAATGACTATTGCAATTAAGAATATATAAGAGATTAAGAACAATGTTACCTGAATCATAATGAATACAATAAGAGAAAGGTACTAGAACTATACCGAACTCCGCGCTCCAGACAGACGCCAGGGGCTCTAGATCCCGCTGAAGAACTAGAACTCTTCTACTTCTAATCTAACCAGGCTAAAGCTATGAACTAGAGAGGCTCTGATGAACTAGAGAAGGCTCTTGACGGCTAGATCTCCAAATGACTTGATGCTCTAGGGAGGGGGGTCTACCCCTTTATTTATAGCCCGGTGGGATCAACGTGCGCCACAGGATCAAACCGACGTAACCAAGGGCCAAGATGACTCCTCGTAGGTGGTGGAGGAAGCTTCCAGAAGGGGGGCCGAAACCCTAACAGGGGGGCCAAAACCCTAACAGGGGGGCACCGGGCGGCCCCAAGGTGGGGCCGACCGGCCCCACTTTTCCTCCTCTCGGGGTTTTGTTGCTTCGGGTGTCTTCTAGATGGTTCCTGAGCCCAATCGTGATATTTCCGTGGCGGATAAGTTTTCGTGCTAAATATGCACTAGAATCCCTTTTTTTAGTTTTTCTGAAAATCACCCTGGAAAATACAGAATATGCAAAACTCGTGGAATTTGTCAGATAAAGCCCTAGGCTAGTGTGTTTTCTTGTTTTCATTTGGGTAAAAAGCCCTAGTAAAAGTTGACGCTAACAAGTGTCAACAATACCCCCAAGCTTACCTTTTGCCAGTCCCTTGGCAAACAAACTAAGCCTAGTTGATATTGTATTTGGATCAGGAGTTGCTACTGTGTCATTATACTTTCCAGTACACATGTTTTCAAATGAGAATTTCCTCCGGATCAAACAATGTATGCTCTAACCTTCAAACTTACTCATTTTACCTGTAATATGGGGCTTCACAGCTTTTGCATAAGTCTTGAGCAGTCAAAAGATAGAACAATCCAGCTAAGTACTATGTCTCAAATTCTTTGCAATACCAACATTCTAGAGTTTTTCATAAGTTTTCAGAATAAAACTCAGAGCTTAATTGTATGACACCCTCAAGTCTCTCAATGTATGTGGTATTTGTGGTTCTCTCTTGAGGCATTAATGATGTTATGCCTCCTATAGCTAATGGTATATATGGTGGAGCTCGTAGGAATGGCAATAACAAGGATAGGCATACTTGCAAAACATGTATTGTTAAGTCAACTAATGGATCCATAGAGAATCGAGGCATACAATCAAACCAAGATGTGCATGTGTATGGAATATAGTGGATAGGTGCATATGTGTTATTTATGGCTAACTCCTATTTCTATTATTGCTCTTTGGGAATGACTCTCTTTTAAAGCTTTTCTCAGGAAAGACATGGGCTATCTTATTATTTCTTTTTATTCAGGGAGGCGGGCATCTAGTACCCATTGTTTTAATTGCTGGGACACTTGTCCATCTTTTACTCCCCTTTTCTTTCTTTTTCTTTCTTTTTTCTTTTCTTTCTTTTACAGAGCCACATGCATCCTTTGAACACAATAAATGGATCGAGAGATATAATCAGGACTTAGAGCATTAAAGACAGGGGTTATCCTATAGGGTGATTGTATATTTTTGTGTCCTCTCCCGGTGTAGGAGGTGAATATTTTATGATGAATATGTATAGAAATATGGTGAATGATTGCGTTTACCCCTAAAGTAGGAATAATGCATATGTGGACTGGAGTGTGCAAGTGTTTCTTGGTTTTAAAAGCATGACAAGACTCTCATAAGGTATACAACACAGGTTGACTGAACTCAATGCAAAGCAAGCAGCTTTAAATGTGAAAAGGTTTTCCTATCCTCTAAGACATTAATTTTGGCTTTGGTAGGAATTCACCTTTGTCATACAAGAGCTCATCATGTAATTTTTTTAGATTTTCAAAATAAACCTCCAGAACTTAGCAATGCTAGGAATAAGATAAAAAGCAGCTCAACCTTCATGAATCTCATCAATCAACTACCTAGACTTAGCGTAAGCTTATGCCTCCACAATTACAGTTCAGAATAAATTCTCCAATTAAAACATCAATGCTTAGAACCAGGGAGATTTTAAGTTTGGCAAGTAGGTACTTAGTAAGCATTATAACAAAGCAACTATTCATCATTTCCAAGACAAAATTTTGATGTTCATCAGTTTCATTAGCTCTAGCCTAGACAAATTTTAAATTATACTTTACTAAATATAGAACTAAATATTTATTTGGTTTAATTAATTATATATTTTTTTATGGTTTTACATTTAAATACCTAACAAAGGACTCTTACGACTTTGTGGACCTTCATGTGCCCACATATTTTTGGTATTTTATGACTATATAAAGTAGACTCAAAAATCGCTTAGGTGTAGTCACCTGATAACTAGGGATGCTCCTCCCCCAAGCTGGATGGTTGCAATACTTGGTGTAGATGTCCTTTAGAGTGAGCTAACCAGTAGCGGACCTAGTGGTGCCACTGATAGACTCTCTCCTTGCAATGATGTTATTCCTGCATAAATACTCTCCACAAAGAGAAACCAAAACTCGAGGCTCAAATTTGTTAATGGGTTAGCGGTCAGCCAAAGAGTAATTGATCACCTTTATGGGCTAGCTTTAATATTGTCTAATTTAAACAGGATTTCACTTTCTCTTATTTTTGAATTTTCTATTTATGATGCATGAATTTAAATATGAATGCTATATTTTATCATTTTTATTTTATGCCACCACAGCGGATGTTCCTTCAGAAAATACCATAGGGTATCCATATGGGGCTTTGTGATGCCATGAGTGATACAGTAAATACTTTTGTTATTTTTATATCTTTTAGTGTGTAAACAAGATTATGCTACTAAATAAATTGCAAATGCATTTAATGAGATAACTACCATTCTAACCTTATGGCTAGGGTACGGAATTTAAAGTCTACCGACAGGACTTAGATAGAGGAGAACACTTACTCAGTGGGTTTATCATCTAAGGTAACTTCAGTCAACTCCCCATTTCATGGTGATGCCGCACGTGCCTCCTTCCATCTCGTTTCTGTCTCTTTTGCTTCTCTCTTTTCTGGTTCTAGCTCTTCAGCTTTATTCTCTTTCTCCCACGCTTCTAACCGTGCTGATAACTAGGGGATGCTCTCCCCCAAGCTAGATGTTTGCTTATGGTTGATCGTTGAAGCTGAGTGGTCCTCATAGAGGAGCTCACACTTATAAGAGCATGTGTTGCCTAGAATACTTTAGTCTCATCACCCAAGAAGTTACTTCCTTTACACAGGGGTCAGCTGCATGTCGGAAAGGTGTACTTCAAGTGATGAAGATGAATATTCCTAGGTGAGCTGGCTCTTGGAGTCATCCTGCAGAAAGCTCTCACAAAACACCAAAACTCGTGGAACGGTATTAGGATAAAACGTTAATGATTAGCCGTTTTTTAGAGGATTGGGTGTTGTGATGGTTTCAAATTTTTATGATAGCAGTATTGAAGCTGGATGCTCAATTAATATATATATTTTTTTAGATTTTATAGGTTTACATGCAGAAAGTACAAATATATGATATTTTTATTTTGTAGGCCACCACAGTGAGAACTCCTATAGTTTTTATACTACAAGGGTTTCACATGGGGCTTAATGTTTTTAAGATGCATGAATGCAGCCTAATGCAAGACTATTTATTTTTGTTATTTCTATGCATTGCTAATATACAAAAGTAAATGTACTAAAGAGAAAATAAATCATACGATGCAAGAAAGTAAACATAGATAACTACCGATGTTACCTCACGGCGAGGGTTCGATATTTATAGTCCTTCGAACTAGACTTCTCCTTGCAGTAGTTCACTAAGTACTTTGAGTTGCTCTTGAGGATAAGGATTGAGGTGGTGCCTCCACTAGTGGCTCCCAATGGCGGTGCCACCTTCTTTCTTTCTTTTGTAAGCATCTCGAAGTCAATCTTATGTGCATCATTATTATAGTTGAGAACTTTCACTTGTGGAATTTGGGGGATTGTCTCCCCACACTTTAATTGAAGTGTGTTCTGCCTATAAAGACAAGGTAGAGATCAAGTGCATGGGCTCTGCTGGTGGGAGAACACCAACAGAACCAGAAATTTATTCATCCTCTAACCTTAGGCACAATAAGATTGATATTATTCAAATTATTCATTCCTATCATGGGTGAGAGGACTAGAAGTATAAATATGACATTTAAACTTGTGAGATAAAGAGTAAAGCTACTTAACCACTAGAAAGATTATTCATCTTTATAATGTATCAATAATAATAGATGAAGTATTTATAGCGTACTCGGTTAAGTCTGAGATTAAGAGAATGGTGCTATGAATAAACTTAGAGAACAAATCATGTTAAGTTTAACCAGGTTGATCAAATTAAGTTGTAACTATAACATGGTTGTATTTTCATTTATTGCATACCAAGATCAAGAGGAAATTAATGACCACTTATCTTAAGAAGTTACCTCCATTTTTAGGGCATGATGAAGGGTAAATGAATTTCAATGGTCTCTTTTTTTCTTGTATCATGGGTTATTCATTAGCATCTTGTCTTGAATGTTGTTCTCCTTTCTCACTCTTCAGACCTCCTGCTTCTCTCATTATGTCTTCTCTACAAGGGGTTAGTGGACAACACATAACCGAAGAAATATACTAGTGTTTGTCTAAGAATTAAAGATTAATTTGTAGCTCGTGCTTTCAATGACTCACCACTATTTCAAAACTTTCTTTATTAAGATTAAAGCAAGGATATTATTTTGAAGCATACCCTTAACCTTAAATTGATTCTACGAATAGTCTCCTCATATGACATATTTTTTTTTATGTAGAAGGGGTTAGTCTATATGTATAACTAAATTCTTATATAAGTATGCTTGATTTTCATAATGTTTAAATAATATTCTAAAGCATACTTATAATAGAATAAGGAAGTTTATAAGACTAAAGGTATTTATTCACATAGAACCAAGAATATGTATGGTGAACCATAGGAGCATTTTATTTTATATATATATATATATATATTTAGCAAGTTATAGTTGAGCATGGCATAGGGTGGAAATAACCAAGACAAATTAGCAACATGGTATGAGGTGTTAATTGTAGTTACATGTTGCATGAGGCTTGGACAAATGTACCTTATATCTTCATCCTTCTAAGTAAGCGGTGACAATACTTACTTGGAAGAGGAGGGTTTGGGTTCATCTATTGGTGAGAGCTTATGGTCTTGTTGGACAAGGCCTTCCTTTTATCTTCTTCGCCTTTTCACCATTCAATGAAACTATGGAAGATTACATGCTCTTCACTCATCAACCTTTTTCTGATTTCTTTGATCAATTTGCGGTTGATGAGCTAGGATCTATTGGAGATGCAATAATGTTTTCTTGAAAACTTCTTCTCCAATAGATTAATGTTGTTGTTTCCTGCAAAATGTTAATGGACACATACCCGAAGGAATAGCAAGATTGAAATACGGGTTTTGTTGTCCATACTACTTCTCTTCCTCTTTTTTTATTGTGATTTTCTTTTATCCTAATCAAGATGATATATAGTTTAAGATTATTTAGCACAAATTGTGTTTATCATGTTTTATGTTGTTGTTGCAATCTAGCATGGTTCAAGGTAAAGATAACTTGTAACAATAAATATTAATACTCATAAGGAGGACTTCTTGTGCAAAGTTATCATTTGCCTTGATTCATCTCATATGTGAATTCTTTTCTTGACTTACCCAGATTGAATTTGAGAATTCTCCTATAGGGGTTAGTCTGACAAAATAACTAGTATCTACTAAAGTGTACTATTAGCTCAAGAATCAACATAGACTCATGTCCAATTTGAATCAAGAAAGGATTTTAACCTAAGCACCTTGCTTAATTCAAAAACCTTTTAGACGTAAGATCAAATCACCTTATGATTCAAAAAATTAAACTAGACACCATGTCTACTTTAACTTAGGAATATAGTCAATGCTCAATTTCAAAGGTGTATGAAGTTACTTCTAAACCTAAGCATACTATAGCAAATACATGTAGCATAAAAGTACTGTAGAAGTTTATTCAAGTAGAGATGAAAAAGCATGATTATGGTGAGTTTTTTTTTTTTAATTATTTATAAGAATGCAAGTTGGGATGGATATATGAATGGAACTAAATATGTTATGGATGAAAAACTTTAAACTAAATGAGATGGATGTTTGGATTGTAAAAAGTAAATATATAGTGGAATGCAAAAGATAACTACTCATCAAATTTAAAGTCCATGAGCAAGACTTCCTCACCTTTATTTGATCCTACTTACCATGACTCACATGCTGGAATTTGTGAGTGATACAACATCTTTGTTCCCGTCACTTGAGATATGAATTGAAGTCCTGTGATGTCGACCTCTTTCTCCAATATTAGATTTGTTATGTTTCTTCTTATTTTGTGGGGGCATGCAGGAAGGTCGTAAACCGGTCGTTTATTACCCTGCATAAGATATTAAAGTAGACAAACAAGGGTAATCCTGCTTGAGCAGGGGTTAATCGTTATTTCGATCACATAATTAAGTATAAGTCTATCAATGTTCCTTAATTGCCTAGCTACCTTCTCCGGCAACGGCGCCAAAAATGCTTGTTGGCATTTTTAACGTCACTACTAAAAATAGAGATAAACCCTACCTCTAGCAATAGCGCCAAAAATGCTCGGTATTAAATTAACTTGTCATTAGCAACTAGCCACCTATTTATCACTATCATTCCTAAGCATGAATTAAGTTGTCATCCTTAATTATATTGCTTAAGAAATAACTATAGATTTACATGTATTCAATATGACTAAGCAGAAATAAGAGATATGAATATAAAGATAAGAATATAAACTAACTGGGTTCTGCAAGCGGACAGATAATTATACCGTTATAGCATTTTACCTAGGGAAGTCTACCAGGTTGTCGATTTACATTTATACCACTGGGAAGGTCTATATGTAGGACTTATAAACTATAACTTATACTATTGATGTGAAAGGCAAACCATAATTAGAATCCTACTCATAATAGGGATAAGTCACATGATAAAAATATATATGATAAATAATAATAATGAACAGTCATCATAAATAGATAAACATCAGAGCTCTTCTAGTCATAACAATAGCTAGCCAATGGATAAACTCAGGAATAAATACTAAGGTAATTCAATAACTACATCAATGAATAACTCTAATTAGTGTAACTACATCTAGCAATCATTGTTAAGTTAACCCTATATCATTATCACATATAAAGAGGCATCAACTAATGAGGGTATTAAGACACAAGGTTCACCTCCTTCACGACCGTACCCATGCTAGTCCTACGTACGGAGGGTGGACTATAGAGGAACCAACGCAGCTGTCACCTGTGCGGACTACCACACGTCCTGGCACGTCAGGGTGCACTCGCAGATAAACAAGATATCTAGACACCACGTCTACATATTGTCTACCAGCGACCGCTTGGGTAAATGCTATACGAGCAATTACATGAATTCAATAAGATCAAACCAACTATCCTAGACATATAATCAAAGTAGACAATGACTATTGCAATTAAGAATATATAAGAGATTAAGAACAATGTTGCCTGAATCATGATGAATACAATAAGAGAAAGGTACTAGAACTATAACGAACTCCGCGCTCCAGACAGACGCCAGGGGCTCCGGATCCCGCTGAAGAACTAGAACTCTTCTACTTCTAATCTAACTAGGCTAAAGCTATGAACTAGAGAGGCTCTGATGAACTAGAGAAGGCTCTTGATGGCTGGATCTCCAAATGACTTGATGCTCTAGGGTTTATAGCCCGGTGGGATCAACGTGCGCCGCAGGATCAAACCGACGTAACCAAGGGCCAAGATGATTCCTCGTAGGTGGTGGAGGAAGCTTCCAGAAGGGGGGCCAAAACCCTAATAGGGGGGCGTCGGGCGGCCCCAAGGTGGGGCCGACCGGCCCCACTTTTCCTCCTCTCGAGGTCCCTTTGCTTCGGGTGTCTTCTAGATGGTTCCTGAGCCCAATCGTGATATTTCCGTGGCGGATAAGTTTTTGTGCTAAATATGCACTAGAATCCTTTAGACATGCCGAACTCCTCTAGAATCTCTACTCCTCTACTCAATCTCTCTAATCTCTAAACAAGACTAGATCTAGAAGAACTAGTCTCTCCTAATTGCTACATCTAGATGAACTAGAACTAGATCAACTAGAGGGACCCTAACCCTAATTATGTAGAGAATATGAAGCACCCGGGGGTGTAGAATGCCTCTAGGAGGGAGCCTTGGGCGTCATTATATAGGCCGAGGTGGAGTAGGGGGCAAGGAACCGCCACGTCATCGATCCGCGTCTTCATCTTGTGTGCACCGTCGGATCAAACCGACCTTAGATCGATGTAGGGATGCGTTGCTTGGCTTCCAAGAAGGCGTGGGAGGAAGAATCTAGAAGGCGGCGGCCAGCAGATGACCTAGGCGCCGACCGCCCTAGGGTGGGGCTGGTCGGCCCCACCTAGGGTCCTCATGGGCCCCATCGCTTCGGTGTCTTACGGATCCTTCTTGAGTCTAATGATGATATTTGTCGACG
>JADLZL010005081.1:0-58191 GCA_015844335.1 Chrysopogon serrulatus | reverse complement strand
TGATAAGGCCATCACTTCTTCTGCAGGCTACTGTGAGACTGTGTGGAGTTACCAATTTGATTCTTGAACACTCAATACAGATGTAGATGTTAAGATAGTAATCCACGAAGGTGTATTAGAGAAGGCCTAAAAAAAATACTCTAGCAAGTTCCTGCACTAAAATATGTGTAGTTGCTTTGTAAAGCCAACATCATATGCAAAAGAAAGCTCAGCCAAGTTTTTCGGGTGCTAGCTGGCAAAAATATGCCTCCCCTCCATAAACTGGATACCAAATGTGAAGAAAAATGACAACAAAAAGAAAATACTGTACATTCTTAGTGGATAACTAAAATAAGTGTCCTTGTGCTACCAACAACAACAACAAATGAGAAAAAAATATTTGGTGAGTTTTTTGGCACACCTACAATATGTCTTCCTTTAGATTAGGGCGTGTTTGGTTGCTGACCAAAAGGTTGCCACACTAAAGTTTAGTTGTGCCACAGTTTTTTGTGGCTCTTGTTTGGTTCGCTGCCACAGTTATAACATACCAAACTTTATTAGCACCCCGTCCCACATGTCATAGATTTATTTTTGTACAAAAGTTTGCCAAAAGTTTGGCGCCGTTTTTGCTCGCCACACTTTCTTTGGCAGCCACAATTTACCGAAGGTTAGACATGACATGTTAAAGTAGCGAACCACACAGGCCTACAAAGCCAAAACCAAAACCAAATGCGGAGAAAAAGCTAACGAACATGCTCTTTAGGTGGTAGTTAAAGCATGCACTATTTTGAGAAGATGACATCGAATGTCAATTCAAAAAACGCTCTCTGATTCTTGCAATATTAACAACAACATACCACAAAACTCCATGGAAAAAATGTGAATATGACAAAATCCTTTATCTCCTTTCGGAATTGAATATCAACTATGTGGCACAAATAATATATGTTTGCAAAGCCAATATGAAATGCAAAACAAAGTTTGAAAAAATAGGGCCTCCTTTGCAAATTGGATATCAAATGTGATGAGAATGAAAAAGCAAACTCCGACAATATTTTGATGCATAGATAAAACAATGTGTTGCTTTGCGCTACCAACATCAATTGTGTGGGATTTTTCCAATCGGTTTTTGCTGCATAGTACATACCTACACTATGTGCTGTTTTTGCAAAGTTAACACAAACTCTAAATAATCTTTAGAAACTAAATTAGGTAGACATTGTTTCACTAAGATGATATCAAATGTCGATGCAAAAAAACCGCTCCCTGGGTTTTGCTGTATTAGCTAAATTAGAAAAAAGCCTTTATGGAAGACATGCCTTTCCCTCCTTTCCAAAGTGAACATATGCTGAAAATTATTGTTCTTAACATGTATTTGTGCATAGCTATAATATATTTTGGGTTGCAAAGATAGTATCAATCAAATGCAAAAATAAAGCACTATCGAGTTTTAGATAGTAGATAAAATATGCCTTCGATGGATATCAGATATGACTGTTCTGACGGTTTTTGTGCTGTAACTCATGTTTTTGCGCATAACTATAATATGTTTTACATTGCAAAGATAGTATCAATCAAATGCAAAAACAAAGCACCATCGAATTTTGGATAGTGGATAAAATATCCCTTCCATGGACATCAGTTTTGACGGTTTTTGCGGCATAGCTAAGATGTATGTCGTTTTACATAATCAACATCAAATGCGTAAAAGAAAATCTTTGAGTTTTGGCATGCGTACAGTATGTGTTGCTTTGCAAAGCCAACATCAAATGCCAAGAAAAAACTCTGAGTAATCCTTAGACAATTGTTAAAGTATGTATTGTTTCGCGAAGATGATATTCAAGTCGACACGAAGAAACCGCTCTACGGCATTAGCTAAAGCATTCCTTGCTCTAAAGCTGCACTACAAAGACAATATCAAGTAGTATATCTTAAAATTACTTTTGCATTCAATCTTATCTACAGTATCATGTGACGCGTCTATATAAATTAAATTAAATGGGTTCAAAAGTCAGGAGATGACAAAGCCATCAGAATCACCACAAAGGCACAGTCTCCACATACAGAGAGACTGGCTGCAGGCGATCCTGGATTGCCTTGAGTTGCCTGAGCGGCGGGTTTCAGTTCAGCGCTCTTCACAGCAGTTAAACAAAAATCTTGGAAAGCCCCCAAAAAAAGCCAGTTCACAAAACCCGCTGGAAAACGCAACAAAATCCCCACGTTGTTTTCTACCGGCACTTGTCTTCTTCCCTTCCACTGGAGCGAAAATGGTGATGCCACCACTCCGGCACTCGTAGACCATTCCATTTCCACTTCTCAAAGACCCGCCAGCAGCCGTCTTTATCCGTCGCCTCCACTTGATCCAACCCTCGCGCTACTCCCTCCTCTCTCTCCATCAGGAATTCCATTTCTCCGGTGAATTTTTTTTTTCTCTTGCTTGCTCGGTTTCTTGTGGGGCGGGCGGGCCGCGAACCGGCGAGGCGGGGACGCGGGGCAAGCAAGCGCAGCAAAAGCTTCTTTGATCTTTATCGGCCGGAGGATTCCTCTCCCCCTTTTCTCTCTCTTCCTCTTCCCGCTTGCTTTGTGCTTCGTTGGTGAGAGGAGAGGAGAGAGAGGAGAGGACACCCACTTGCCTTTCTTCTCTCTCCTCTCGCATCCCCCTTCCAACTCCTCCTGGTCCCTGGAAAAAAAGGAGATCTTTTGGTGCAAGATTCGATCCGCCGCTGCCGCCTCGGCCTTGCTGCGTGCGCAGAGATTTTCTCCTTTCTTGGTGGTTTCTCGGCTGGCGGCTCGCGCAGCAGTTGGAGCTGCTTGATTCATCAGGCTCAGATTGCAGCGGCGAACGAGCGGCTGCTCTGAGCAGGTCGAGGCTGCTGCTCGCCGGGTGATTCCGTGGCCGCTCTTGACGGGCTGGCGGGCGGGCGGTGTGCTCGTCTGATCCGTTTCATCGGGAGGCTTTGGTTGATGTGTTGGGTTTCCTCGGAGCTCAGTTCCCCAATTCGCCATTTTGATGAGGAGCTCCTCCCACTGTGAGAGCTACTGCGCTCCTCCCCTGTGCTACCTCCCCTGCCTCCCCAAATCCAAAGACGATGCGGGCGGCGATCCGGTGTCCGGGTCCCCGTCCCCGAGCCCCGCCGCTGTCGCCGAGGACAAGCCGCCGGTGGTCCAGAAGATCGAGGAAGCTGCTCCTGCTCCTGCGGCTGCGGCGGCGGCGACCGGCGGCGATGGCGCCGGTGACGACGACAAGTGCTATAGGGAGGTGGCGGTGGCTCCCAAGAGCTGCTTGAAGAGGGCTGATTGCGAGGACAGCAGCAAGATTGCGGCGAAAGGCAATGTGAAGTGGAGGGATTTGCTGGGGAAGGATCTCACACAGGTCAAAGAATTCGAGCCAAGGTATGTGCCGTGCTCCTGCCATGTTTCCCCTCTTACTACTATTATTACTATCTAGTTGAGATTGTGGGTGAATTCGGTAATACTGTAGAGTCGAATTTGGGGAATGCTTGCCATGTGATGTGTGTTGCTCACCATTTTAGTTAGTTAGATGTCATTTCGGCCAGTGGACATGTGGCTTGCCCCTGAATTTTAGAGGAATGTTCTCGCCACTTTGGCTAGTGGACATGTGGCTTGCTCTGATCTCTAGAGGAATGTTCTCATTTTAGGTTGACGGCTCATTTGATTTTAGGTCACGGATGGTCACTTGCAGTTGTGCTGAGTGCTGACATTAGGAAACACTACCTAATGGCGAAGTCAACTGTTTGTCATGAACCTCGTGTACCTTGGTAATGGTGGCCATCTTTTTGTTGTTCCTAGGTGGTGGGGGTTAATTAGATAAGGTTAGGCCAAGTCATTGTGTAACGGTTCTACTGTATTTGGCCTTGGTTGGAGTGATCAAGCATGGCTGGGGTGGATGCATTGGGCTTGCTTCCATATATAGTCACCATCTGCTCAATAACCAGAATGAGTTGGTTGTTGCGAAGCCAATTTCTTGTGTCTGGACTCTGGGTGAAGCTCTAGACCAAACCATCCATTCCTTTTCTGGTTGGATGGCCGCCCAAGTATCCTACCTGGACCTGTTTTTTATTCAGTGCTTCCCTGACAGTTTTTTCTTCAACACGTCAAGGAAGCATGATCAAACGGTCTAGTTTAGTATAGTTTCAACACACTCTGGGTTTAGGTCAGTCCACCTGAGAAAACTGAGGCCTTTGGACTTAACATAGTCTGGCTATTACCTTGAACTTGTGTTGTGCTCATTATGCAATGTAAACTGAAAGATTTCTTTCAGAACTTGCACATCAAAATTGGATTAGCAGTTCACGTTTATATTTTAAGCCATGTTCCTTTTTTTTTTATTGTTTCCATGTTAACATTGGAAGGGAATCAGGGAGATTTCATTGAGGTTTTCCGTCATAGATCTTCCACAACCCATGGTAGCTGATTCATTATGACCTTGTACTAATTCTTTTCAGAAACAAATAAAATACTTACATATAGACCAATCAGTGTTTCAACTTTCAAGTTCCAAGTCAGCGCATAGCTTTAAAGATATGAAATGACAATCAGGGCAATTGAGCTTTCATTTTCAGTGGGTGTCTTTTTACTACAGGTTGCTTCCAGTTGCTATTTAGGACCATGCCATGATTGGATAAGCTGAAATTTTGATTAGGTTTATTATCACAGTCCCATCTCACATTTAAACCTAGTAATGGTGCATTGACACAGTCTACTAACATCGTTGTCATTCCTGCTGGTGATGGGAATATACGGTACGTATATAGCCGTGCGTCCTTGTGGTACTTTCCATCCTTTTCACTTGCTTGTCCGGTTCAAGTTTTTCCACGCTAAGGTTGAAGAAAAATCTAGCTTTGATGTTTACACAATGGTTGACTGCTGGACCTCTTACTGTCAGAATTAAAGATATATCACATAGTATTTTGTTTCGATGCTTACACAATCTTTTCTTCTATGCAGCGAATCTGGAGACTCGGACGATGAAGAATACACTGGTGCCTGCGCCTGTGTAATCCAATGAGCCCAGGGATCTCCACTGTAAATTCTGTGAAGAAAGAAAAAACAAAAACAAAAAACAGAACGGGGTTGTCTGAGTCGGCCGCCATTAGTCCTTGTGAGTAGAGGGTAGGGAGCAGCAGCAGGTCCATTGTTGTGTGTTGGTAATTGGTATGTGCAGGATGCCATGGCTCGTGTTGTGTTCTGTCAGCAGCTTCAACTGTAAAATGTTGTTACAAATGCATAGTAGCTTTAGAAGATTTCTGCCAGATTGTGTCATGTTCCTCCCTTTTTTTTTTTTTTTTTTTTCGAGGGCATGTCATGTTCTTCTCCTGTCTGAAATCCTGTTCAGGTGGGCACACTTGCTACTAGCCTACTACTACTCTATGGGCTGGGTTGGGCTGGACTGGGCCTGGTCCAACCCGATTACACTGACCTTGCTGGGCTGGACATTTTGGGCTAAATGCATTTTTTCTGTAAATTATGCCCTGGTGGGCCCGGGAAGCAGAGAGACAACCCCAAGCAAGAGTAAGCTTGTGCATTGGCCCACTGATCAGAGAGGGAAACACAGTTCTGCTTCTGCCCAGCTCCCAGGTCCCACCAGGCAGCTCAACAAACCAAGCGTGAGAGAGGGGGGCGCGTCACGGGCGTGTGTGTGGTGGGCCCACATGGCAGGGAGAGAAACACCGAGCATTCGTTGCGCTGCGCCAAATCTCGCTGCTTCCAACTTCTCCGGCCCGTGCTCTGCAGCCGGAACTCCGTCGACCTCCCCCGCCGCGGCCCGCGAGGGCGTCAGGTAGCTCGGGATGGCCTCCGGGGGGTCGGCCGCACGCGACGCGTACGACGAGGAGGCCGCCGTCCGCCGGCCCCTCGAGCTCGACGGCCGTGACGCCGCCACCGCCGCCGCCTCGTCCTCCGACCACCGCCCCGGTGGTGAGCTCGAGGCGCTCTCTTCTGAGGGTCCGTAGCCATCTGGTTTCCGGGGATCTGACGCGGGCTTGCGGTTTTGGGTTCCGGGTCTGGGGGAATTTCAGGGTGTCGTTGGATTTTTTTCGTGTGGTGGAAGTGGAACAGGAGATCGAGCTGAATTGGGGTGAGGAAATGGGGGCCGAGAGCCTGCTTGGCTGAGGTAGCCTGCTCTGTCTCCTCTATGGTTGTTCGTCTGGGATCATCGGTTGGCCCAATGCAGTTGTTGTTGGCTGCTGGCTGCAATTTGGTAAATTGGAGCTGGGTGAGCATCTGAGGGATGCATGGTGCCATTCCTAATATTGAGTGAATAGGTGCATGGAGAAGATATGCTGGGACGTAAAGGCCACTTTGCGGTTCAAATGCTGCATAGTGGAATCTAGTTAGGAAAGTTTCTGGAAATGCTGCATAGTGGAATCTAGTTAAGGAAAGCTTTTAGTAGGATGTTTCTGGTAGCCACATGTTTTCAAAATTCAGGCCGTAATCCATCGTTTAAATAGTTAGTGGTGTGTGTTTTGCTTACCTCAGCATCAGGATTGTCTCTCAAATGGTGTTACCTGTTGTAGGGAATGCAATGCCTAGGCATCAAGTGGGCTCAGTGAAGGGTGATATAAGTAGTAGACACTCTGAGGAGTGGCGGAAGTCGAGCACAGATGATGTGCGCAAGAGCAAGCCCGGGTCAAGATACTTCACAGCGTTTGGGGTGGATCTGTCCCCTGATAATATGGCGGTTGCCATTGTGTATTTTGTGCAAGGGGTTTTAGGTCTTGCACGGCTTGCTGTGAGCTTTTACTTAAAGGATGATCTTCATCTAGATCCAGCTGAGGTATGTGTCTCTCGTTCCTTTTCCTGTTCTCCATGTGCCATCTTTGTATTTAGATTTTAGAGCTCGGTTCTTGTTCCATGATGTAATGTTTCCACTGTTTAGTTAACAAGTGCTGTTAAGTGACTAAGTTGGTTTGTTTAATATAGACTGCAGTGGTATCTGGTTTCTCATCCTTGCCGTGGTTGATCAAGCCCCTCTATGGCTTTATCAGGTCTCACAAAACCTCCCACACCCGTTTCTTTCTGATGCATGTGTACACTTGATGTTGAATCCTTTACTCTTTCCTTTCAGTGATTCCATTCCACTCTTTGGATATCGAAGAAGGTCATACCTTTTTCTGTCTGGATTACTCGGAGCACTTTCATGGAGTTTAATGGCCACAGTAGTGAGCAGTAAATATAGTGCAGCATCCTCTATTCTTCTTGGCTCACTTTCTGTTGCCTTCTCAGATGTTGTAAGTGCAAACTGAATATTCTACTCTCAAGTTATCTTGGTCTGTCCGTTATGCTGATGATCAATAGTATCAGGTCCTGTCTGTTACATTTATTCAGGTGTTAGATTAGAAATCATTGAAGTGATGGTATGCTCCAGCTGTTTATTGATACTTTCTTGTTCTTCCTCAATGGCATATTTATGCTAGTAGATTTCTTAGCCTGCTATGCCATTAAATATTCTCTGTGAACGTTGGGAATTGGTGTCCTTCTATACTGAGCTCTTTATTCTATAACATACAGTCCAGGTGGATCTGTGATCATTGTTTATACAGTATTTTCCCTTTGTTGGCATACTTTACTTTTCATAGAGAAAAGGGCATAGAGCAAATTTGTATTGAGTTATCTCACAACCAAATTTAACTGTAAAAATAAATACAGGCATAAGGAAAGCTCTAACAAATGTCTAGTATGAAAACAATTTAAAAATGCATACATGTGTGTGCATGCAGGCACATTGAGCACCCTAAAAAAGGGCAGATACCCCTCAAACAAGCCCTGAATCTCCATCGTTGAATTGATTTTTGCAAATGGTTTTTGGAAAGAAAATTTATTTGTTGCACTTTCCAGCATGCTTCATTTAAATACTTACCCGTTAATACTGAATATACCAACTAGACAACTGTTTGTGAATCAGTTACTGGTGTATTTAACATGGTGTTTCCTTGTCTTGATGCTAAATTTTCATACAGACATTTCTTAAAAACACGTTTTCACAAAAGCATTTTCATACATTGCATCATACTAGCTATTGACACAATCCAATCATATATTATGTAAAGTTTAGGCATGGGGGCATCTAAGTATATCCATTTTACAGCACAACCAAGGAATGAATGGTCACTATCCTTAAAGTCAAAACTATAAATAAAATACAAGCTCACATTTATGACCTCATTGCTATCAAAATTTTCCATTGGATTGTTACAATGTGCAAGCACATTGATGAGTTTTAGAATTAGCTTGGGTTATTTTAATTTATTTTAAAAACAGTTGCTGCATACAATACACTTCCTGGCTTTTGTTCTAGCTAGCTTTCTAGTTGGCGTGGTAATAATGCACCTTTCTGGCAAAACAACGCTACTCCTTGAAGAAAATGCTGGTTAATCTCGACATAACTATATTTCCAGTTGAAGTTTGCATTGTAAGGCTGACTATCTGAACTTATTTTTACAGTGCTATTCAAATTAATCATTTCATTAGGGGCTTGTCTAGCCATAAAACTGGATGCATCTGGCCAAGAGTGCCAGTGTGATTAAACATTTATCCAAGTTTATCTTTTTTTGTACAAAAAAAATATCATCATATCATTTCCACCTCACTCTGGGACTGTAGAACAAGAAGTTTTGCATGTATATTGCTTCAAAGTCTCAGCACATGTGGGAACACTGTAGGTAGTGGATTCTATGGTTGTTGAGAGAGCTCGTGGAGAATCTCAAAGTACATCTGGATCGCTCCAGTCACTCTGTTGGGGATCTTCTGCCTTTGGAGGAATTGTGAGTGCTTACTTCAGCGGTTCACTTGTGGATACTTATGGAGTAAGGTTTGTCCTATTGTACCACTACCACTTGAGCTGGCATGCGCCCCATTGTATTATAGTTCAGTCTACTGATGAAAGTATTCCTGTAAACGCAGATTTGTCTTTGGTGTTACAGCATTTTTACCCCTGATGACATCTGCTGTTGCAGTTCTTGTAAATGAACATCGCATATCTTCTGGAGAACATACTACCTTACTCTCTGGTTCAGGATTCGTTGAGAGCTCTAAGCAGCATGTCAGGCAGCTTTGGACTTCAGTAAAGCAGCCTAACATTTTGTTGCCAACCTTGTTTATATTTCTTTGGCAAGCAACACCGCAGTCAGATTCTGCTATGTTTTTCTTCATGTATGTCTGAAAAATCTTTACAGTATTGATGTGTGATGGGTCTTAGCCTGTATCCCTGTTCATGGCTTATTCGCTTACTATTTGATTGGAGTAATGGAGTTAGTGGTAATCCAATAACTATAACTTTCACAGACTAGAAGAAAGGTCTTTAGCTTATTCTGATTGTTGGATGCTCCTCTAGCTTGTCTTTGTTTGGAGTGGCTACACTACCATAGGCTGTAAAATTGCACACAAAATCAAGAAAAGTTATCTTGCTTCACAAAGTACAAAGCAAAGTAATGATTTTGGTTAACTTTGGATCCTAATTTTATACACGCCAACAAAATGTTGTTTTTCATTATATTTGGTCCCTTTTTCACTAATTGTGTATTAGCAGTTTGAAGATATCTACCAATATGATCAAACTTTTTTTTTTGTCTGAACATGATCTCAAGTCTGTTATGCTTATTTTGGTATTAAATAATTAAACAGTATGCAATCTGATTAATGCTTGTAGTTTGCATATTAGTGAGTAGTGACCTGATGCTACTTTTCATTATGAGTTAAACTGGTCTAGTGGGAGCATGCAGGTGCCTTGGCCCGGTTACAACATGTCAGAACTTTTTTCAGATTTGTCCTTTTTTTGGTGGTGGGGGAGGGGAGTCCTTCGGTACCCTATATAAACACTTTAGCCACATAATGAGGATGGGTGGTCTTTGGATCCTCATGTTCTGTGCACCTGTGGTATCTGTTTGGGTTTTCCATGCTAATCCTGTCTCTTGTCTGATTGATTACGTTCTTTATCCATTGTTCATTTTATAATGAATATAAAAATGATTAACTGCTTTTTATCTGTAAGAATTTTAAAATGATCATTTTTTATGTTCAATAATATATTTCAGCACAAATAAGCTTGGATTCACTCCAGAGTTTCTAGGGCGTGTGAAGCTTGTAACCTCTTTTGCATCCCTGCTTGGTGTTGGGCTCTATAACTATTTTCTGAAGGAAGTTCCTCTAAGGAAAATATTTCTCGTGACAACCATTATAGGTTCAGCTCTTGGGATGACACAGGTGCTCATTTTATTATTTTCTTGATTGTTGCTGCAATTCTTTTCTATTCTTTATTAAACATACTGTTTTGTATATATTTAGGTTCTTGTAACTGGCTAAATCGATGGTTTTCTATTGGTGATTCATTAATCATCACAGTCCTTGGTCAGGTATGTAACATTACTGCAATGCTTAATAATAGTAGAGTGCTTCTTGTAACTGGGCTAAATCGGCAGTTGGGGATAAGCGATGAGTGGTTTTCTATTGGTGATTCATTAATCATCACAGTCCTTGGTCAGGTATGTAACATTACTGCAATGCTTAATAATAGTAGAGTGCATTTTGCATGATTGCATAAAAAAATGTATTCATCTGATCATGTACCCTTTTTTCCTGACATTGTGACCCTGTAACATAGTACTTCTGTATGCCCATAATCGAAACTGACCACTGACAATTCAGGATCAGCTGATCTTAGTTGTGAACTGGGGTACCTATTCTTAGGAAGGTGTTGACTTATTTTGAGGATAGAAGTCTTAACGTCCCATGTATACAATCAGAGTATCATTTATATATTAATCTGAGTTAAATTATATCTAGCTCTGACACCTCCTGCTTTCAATTGCTTCCTTGAATGCAAGCTTATGTTGCCTGAACTTTTTTGTAGGCTTCATTTATGCCAGTCTTGGTGTTAGCTGCAAAATTGTGCCCTCCAGGAATGGAAGCCACTTTATTTGCAACTTTGATGTCCATTTCTAATGCTGGAAGTGTTACTGGTGGTCTGGTTGGTGCTGGTCTAACTCGGATATTTGGGGTCACTAGGGACACCTTTGGGAACCTACCTCTATTGATTGTCGTCTGCAATCTTAGTTCACTGCTGCCCTTACCTCTTTTAGGTCTCCTGCCAGAGGAATCAGGTGACACAGCTAATGGAGAAACAAAGAATAACTGACTTACTGAGGGTTTTTATCACCATTTGTTCTGATTCTCAAGCATGGCATACCACAGTGCCCAGCTTCAACTCAGATATGGCCCATCCAGTTGAAGTTCAAACTATCAGTAGGGAAATATGGAAATCATACTGGATATAAGTCAGTCAGTCACCACCATCATCAGCCAGCATCTCCTGCGACTATTAACTTGTGATCGAAGTGATTCATTGGTGATATGAAAGTGATCTATGATGCTATGGCGCACAGGTACTCACCACTTTTAAGCTACCTTGTATATGAAGACTAGGTAAGTTTTATCTTTCTCTATGGTAGCTAATGCGACCCCATGAAAATTAGAGCAGGGGTCAAAGACTAGTAGTTGAGGATTCCCTTACAAAGTCGAATGTATTGTAACAAAAAGAAAAAGGAGGGAATATTTATATGTTATGGAAACCTAGAATACGGACATGTGAAGAAAAATACTTGCACACAGTTCAACTTGCCATACAGTATCAGGTTCTGCTTACATGACTAGGCCCAAACAAAGTGCAATCACAGAGGCACATACAGGAAACTATAGCACAACAGAAATGCAACATCCATCGTCCATAATAATAAGTCACAGAATTTTGCAGTGCCAAGTACTGGTATTAATGACAAATTGTAAATTGATAATTAATAGACTGTACGTGTGTAATCATATATCTATTCTTTGATGTCTGTTTGGACTTTGGAGGTTAGCTTGAAATAGGATTTCAATTTATCGGCAAATTGAATAAGAATTCAGTAACAAGTGATCATTGGAATCAGTGGTGTAAAAAAGTAAAAGACAGACTGGGAAAAAGATATCTAACCCTGTGTGTTTTGCTCCTATAGTTGATATTTATCCAGGACTACGATCAGTTAAATTATATCATGAGGAATCATTGTATTTATTTCTCTTAAAAAATGCAACTGTGATTGTCTAGTACGTTATTGAATTTTATGATATGATGAATTAGTCCAAAATTTCAGAATCAGGTAGAAATAAATGGTCTATTCGAACAATTTCTTGCATGGTAATGAGTATTCTGCCTGCGTTGCTCTTGGGGGTCTTGAGACGTCAGAATGTAAAACAATTCCACTTGGTTACATTAGACTTTATCTCGGAGAGCAATGCATTCAGGTTTCAGTCAACATCATCTCCACATCATGTTCTTGCACCAGTGCATCACATTACTCTTTATTTTATATCACAATCGGGTGTGGGTTAGGCATATGCATCGTGTCAGCATTCCAGCCTATCTTTCCATAGTTTAAGTGCTCATCTAATCAGCATTTTTGGATTATTATGCCACATGAAGGATCCTACCATTGCAATTATGGGTCAACTCTGAACTGCAACGTTTTCTTTTTCTGATAAAATGGCTGGAGATTTTGTTTCCAGATGCGATTTCTGATCTCAGATCCAGCCTTTTTCTTGTGCAAACATTTTTTTTTGGTCTCATTCACAATCATCTTAGGATACATGCAAGTCAAAACTTTAATCATGAACAACAATGTATTGAGTACAAATTGTAGTTGTAACAAATGGTACTTGTCTCATTGTTTGTATGATGGGATGGAGGCCGCCATGACATGTGTCGAACCAAACATGTTCTATTTTACTGTTAAGCGTTTTATTTTATTTTATTTTATTTATTAGAAAAACTCAGGATATGGTTGTTATTTATCTGTTCTGTGCGAAAGCATTTTTAAGCCATGTGGCAACAAGTTTGGATCTGTAGTGATCACTTGCAACGAAAACTAGCTAGTATTAACTTGCAAGAAACTGTAATTTGTGTTTTCATTCAGGTTACATGCGTTTGATCAGGACAGAGTTTTAGAAATGGGCTCACGACTTCGTCATGAATGTTACTTGATTTTTTCACAAGAAATGAGTCAGGGCCCGTGATAAGAATGTAAGATGAGTCATCTGTAGGCTGAATGCATCATCCGCTTACAAATACAAATTTATGTACGTATGTCTGTACAAGTCAAACATTTCTAATTAATTTAAACCAAAGATCAGTCTTTAGAGAGCGTGTGCGTGTCAAGTCAGGCCACGGAGAGAGCAACTCGTGGTCGTGGATGATTTTCTCAAGGAGTGATAGCATTGGTGAGGTAGTATCTAGCATGTGGGGCCATGTTGTGGTTGCCCGCCACCAATTAGGGGTTAGTGGGACGTGTACGGCCGAGGGCAATGCAAATGGAGCACACGTCACATCCTAACGTGTGCGCTTTCTTATCCTCCTCTAGGCATGCACCACCTCCCTTTGTTTCTTCTTTTGCTTTTTTTCCCCTTCTCTCCCTCACTCTCTCTTTCACCTCATGCAAGTTTCTCACGTTTCGAACTCCAAGCTTTATAACCCGACCATGTCTCCATGAGATTGAGGTCAAGTAGTAAGGTTGGCATATATTTTGGTACTGTCTATATATATACACGCTTACATGAAAGAAATGTTTTATAATATTTCATTTGTGGCTGCAAATAAGCCAAGCTAGAGTAAGCTCATCGTCTCAATCTTTAGCTAATATAAACAATCGAGCCAAACTCGTTCTAAGCCTTACAACCACTGGACCCTAGTTAGGCTCAAGCTTGGCACGTTAGTGATTTGAGCCAAGCTTTGAGTCTAGTCGATGGTGCGTTTTGTAGAGATTTAGTTTCTCTTCGAAATGTTTTGATTTTAGATTCTCTAAAAAAACATATTTTGTATAATGCACTAGAATCACTTTGTGAGATTGTTTGGTTGGTAGGCTAGACTCTGATTCACGAGAATATAATTTTTTTTAAAAATCATATAAATGAAAAAATAGGCTCACTTGAATTAGCCTTTCCATCGCCAACCATGCCACACCACCGCCGCCAGCCACCCGGCCTTGGCATCACACCTATAGAACCTCCAAAGCGCAATCTCCATCGCTTGTTCTACTATTCTCATATATGAAATGAAAATAGTAGCCTAGAATCCAATTCCAATGAACCCCAAGCTAGCGAGGAACCTACAAAACACAATGCTTATTGCCTTCTCTTCTTGATAGCATTCCTAGATACTCCCTCTATTCATTTATCTCTTTCATCTAAGTAAAAAAATTTATTCAAAAATCTTCTTCATATTAGCTTAGGACTCGCCCGTATTTATTGTCTCTTTCTGCTCATTGGCTACCACTTGCTAGCATTTGTTGTTTCTGCTTATTGGCTATTCTTTTGTCTGATTAAATGCAAACTGAGTGTATTTGCTCTGCTCCTTGGTTACTGTGCCGAAGGCTAATAAGAAGGAGATTTTTGAATAGAGGGAGTATAGAAATATAATGGCCGGAGATTTATTTTGGATGAACCTCGTCACCATGCAGCGACGAGTATAGAAAAAAAAATAAGCCAGGAGTAGCGATTATCTATATATATCTTTGTGTGCGGCTGCCTCTATTTGTTCCAATCACGGATGGAGCTAGGGTGGTGAATTTTTGGAGAAATAATTTTTTATCCTATCAAAAAAAGTGATTTTACTAAATTAGATACTCTAGATATTGCTTGGATCTCACGAACTAGTAACTAGTTAACTTATTATAAAAAAAACTAGTTAACTAACAATTAGTCCATATAGATTTAAACATGTGAACTATTGGATGAATTAATAACTAATATAAGGTCTAACTAGTTACCACTAGTCCACCAAACTCAACTAACTTAGTAGCGGTTAGTTCAATGAATCTGAACAGGCCTTTTGCATGTAAATCAACTCCGATAGACTTTCTAAATCCCTCCTAATAATTAGGAATGGAGATCTTGATGTAAAACCATCCTTCAACAACTTGTTTAAGTGATCATATAAATACGGTCATTCTTTATTTTAGATTTCTCGCTAGTCAAAGATAGACTACGCACAAGATATAGAAAAATCATTGAAGAGTAAAAAAGATATAAAAATGATTTTTTATGACTAAAACGATTTTTATGCAATGCTAATCGTAAAACCAATTGTATTTTTTTTTTAAAGAATACTTACCCATACCTAGGAGACCTTGCATGCAGGTCGTAGATGCAAACGGTTCGATTCTGGTCTCCGATCCTAATCTCGTTTCATCATCAACTCTCTAAATCCTAATCCCTATCAACAGGCTTCCTCCACCTTTTTTTACAAGCACAAAAAAAAAAGGAGCCAAAATAAAATCTCGGCCCCACGGTTTCCCGCACATCCGAGCGCTTGCCGATTCTCTTCCCCTCCGCCACCGGTTGGTTGTCTCCACCAAAATTTCCCCAACGGACGCAGCGCGAGGCCCAGAAAACCAGACGAGCACGGACGGACCTCCGCACCCCGGCACCCCAACGAGCGCGAGTTCCGAGGCGCCCCTTCGATCCGCCCCTCCCTCCCTCCCACCGCGCGCGCGTCCGCCCGCCCGCCTCTAGCGTTTGCCGCCGCCCTCTTTCCTCCGCCCCTCCCCGCGACGCGGCAGCGATCCCCGCCATGAGGGTCCACCCGGCCCCGCGGAAGCGCACCATCGCCGTGCAGCGCTGCGCCGCCTCCGCGGCGGCGGGCGCGGCGGGCGCGGCCGGCGGGAAGAAGCTGCGCCGCCTGCCGCACATCTTCGCCAAGGTGCTGGAGCTCCCGTTCGCGGCGGACGCGGACGTGTCGGTCGAGGAGGACGCGGCCGCGCTGCGGTTCATCGCCGCCGCCGTCGACGGGTTCTCCTCGCCCGCCGGCGCCCGTGCGCACGCCGTCGAGATCCACCCGGGCGTCACCAAGGTCGTCGTCCGGGGCCTCTCCTCCTCCTCCTCCTCCGCCGCCCACGCCGATGACGTCGACGACGACGACGACGGGGCCAACGCCGCCGCCTTCGAGCTCGACCGCTGGCGCTTCCGCCTCCCGCCCTGCACGCGCCCCGCCATGGCCACCGCCACCTACGCCCAGGGCGAGCTCGTCGTCACCGTCCCCAAGGGCGCCGGCCCCGACGACGGCGATGCGGCCGCTGTCCTCGGTGGCACCGAGCGCGTCCTCGTGCTTGTATAGTAAATCTTATATATCCCAATCCCATCCATGACTCGTCTCGACTGTTTTGCTGATTCCCCTGTTTCTGTTTCTACTGCTACTACTACTACTGATATCAATATTTATAATATGACGCCAGCCAGATGATGATGATGATAAACAGAGCAGTTACATTAGAGTAATAATAATGCCTGTGGATCTGCCTTTGCTGCTAATTCTCTGCCCAAACTTGTCATCTGATTGTGCACTTTGTCTGTCAGTAGTTTCTTCCAGCTTTAATAAAACACTTGTAGCATGAAGTTCAGCTCATGCTGATGAGCCATTGCTGTTGGATGGAGCACTTGGTAATATTTTCAGCAAGAAATTCCATTGCAGCATATGTTGCTTTGAACTGTCGTTGATCATGTTATATAAGAAACTGTAGATAGATCTGTTTGGTGAGGTGGTTTTGATGTGAGATCGAGAATGATCTTTGCCACTAACTAGAGAAATTTAGTAGCAAGTTAGTGGTTCTGATGCTGAGTTTGACTCTGAATTGCTCAATGCTGGTGGAGTCCCTCAGCAAATTTTCCATCTTATGGGATCATTTTTTTTTTATTAGATGGATGAAAATCCTGCTTTTATTGGAAGTAACCAAGTAGCAACTGTATCTGAGAGGGGTCATTTGAGAGTGCGTGACAGGTGTGCATATTATGGGTATGATTTTGTGTGTTTGGTTGTACTTGTGTAGCAGGTTTAATCATGTGTCTGCATCTGCTGTGCTGAGTGTGTTGCGATTCGGAGGTTAAGAGGTCACACCTGTTTATTCAATCAAGTTTTCATTTTTGTTATTATCCCCGTGTCTGTATCTCGAGCCTGGGCGCTTGGGTCTCAATCTTTATGCGTATTTATTTACATTCTCGTCAGTTTTCTTTGGTGATGCCAGCCAGTCAATCACCAATCCACTCAAAGAACACATCTAGGAGCAGAGTTTGTTTTGCACGCACCATAACAGAAATATTCTTAGGTTCCATACAACATGCAATAATTGCATCATCAGGGGCCATGGAGCGCGCATCCAATCAAACTATTGAGCATATATTGGCCTAGATATCCTTGTCAACTTTATCCTAGTTTGTATTCACCGCCTTTTTATCACATCTTTTGCTTTCCGAAGATGCTCTCAGCTTGCTTGTCAAACTAGCTAACTTATACTTGAGTCTTACACCCGCCTGAATCCCTTTCATTCAGGTGATTGGAGGATTCACACAAGTCATTTTTCTTTCTGGGTAAAAAAAGTAGCTAGGCATGCATTCTGGTGCTCCAAATATTAGTCTTTTTTTTTTTTTTTTTCCTGTTAAAAGTAGCTACTAACTAGGCTTTCTGGTGCTCCAAATATACCCTGTCCACTAGTTGAACCCCTTTGGAGTTTGTTTATTTTCCATTTTGCACCCTTTGAGGATTATTTTTGCGCATTCTGTTTCCTGGAGGATGAGCAATTATTTGGCTCACTCTGTCCGAGTCTGCTACTCTGGTGCTGTGATAACACAATTTTGATAAAGTTGTAGCTATCATTTCTTTTCCATTTCCTGTTAAGCGCCCCTTTCGGAACGCTGGATTTCTTTTCTTCCCCATGAAAAACGTGGGATTCTTGGGGATTGCCTTTCACTGAATTCTGCTGGAAATTTTTGCAAAATCCCTTTGTTCCAACAGGTGGCCTGTCTGACTGTTTATTCCGTGCAAGTCATTTGATCCAGTTTTCGTGCTGTTTCTGCTTCACGTTGTCATGCTCTTACCTAGTTGCTACAGTGCAGCTGCTGAAGCATTTGCACAGAAAATACACATCGCCGCTCTCCTCATTTTTTTTCTGTAAGCACTTGGGAGATTTCACTTGTTCTCCTAGTCCTACAGCTTTTCGAAGTGGAGTGCAGGCGATCGGTACCGAAAATTTCCAGAGAAACGTCCTGCATCTACACCCCATCTGCTGCGAGACGACGACAAGATGCTTATGCCTTGCTGTTGCATTGCAGAGCTGAAAGGCGACAGAATATTATCCAGTCATTTCCTGGGAGGAAAGTGATGTGAATTGCCTCTCCGCCGTAGACGTAGACGCCCAAGAGAATCTTGAATTACCTGGACTAAAGTCTAGAATGCCTGGCAATCAAAAGAAAAAAGTCTAGAATGCCTGATTTTTACAACGACTAGAGTCCAGCCGTCTCACATCTGCCTGATTTATACGACTGAAGTCTGAATTACCTGGACTAGAATGCCTGATTTTTACACCGACTAAAGTCCAGCCCTCTCACATACGCCAGGAGCAGATTTTTTTTTTTTTTTTTTTTCACTGAGGACATGATGTAAAGACCGGGAATGATGATGCTCGGGTCGGATCGAGCACGGGTCATGGAAAGAAAAAAGGCGTCAGGTTTCTTGTGGCTCGATCTGAACCAGGCCCAGCCTGGGGTATGAATATGATCAGATCTATTTCGCACGGTTGATCTACTCACGTGAACAGTGAACTCGTATTTTACTCTGACTTCATGATGGTATATAAGGATAAAACAACATGATTTGTCATATTTACTGTAGACCTCATACTTTTTTTTCATTTGAAGTGTAGGCTCCATACCTGATTATAGCACTGTAAAAGCTACTGTAGTCCACATTTGCATCACACAATAGTACTGTAACACTTACTATTTTCTCAGCGACAAATGTACAGAGTGGACCTTTTAACTTTTATAAGGAAGAGCTTACACTCTTTCTGTAGGACATGGTCTCTTGCAGATACGGGCAAAAATTAGTTAATTGCCTTTTTTTTTCCTCTAATTTAAATTTTCTTTCCCCACTACCTTGCCTAATGCTGATTTAGTTCAGATTATTCTTTGGTGACGTGGCAATTCGTAATAGTTTATATAGGTATAAGATTTGCCAAGATGTTAGGAAATATTGTTTCGTCGTGCAAAGTTCAACAGAACATCGCATTGAGAATAACAGTTCACATATAGCCAGTCATTCGAGATACCACTATGGACCATACCTTGATACTGATAGTGTGGAATAATGGAAAGGGCAACACGTCAACTCACATTGCTTTCTCCAAGTCGCCGTAGACGCTGAAGAGAATCTTGAATTACTTACCTGGAGTAGAATGTTTGATTTTTACACCGAGTTAACTCCTGGCGTCTTGCATCGGCCGGCGGAGCAGATTTTTTTTATTTTCACTGAGGACGTGATGCAAGGACTGAAAATGGTGACTTCATGTTTGTGACGTTGCTTTTGGGTTAGTATCGCTCGTTTGAATTTCGGTCTGTTATTAATAGTTACTCTCTCCATCCCTAAAAGACTGTCATTGTTGGTATATGTGCTACAAGTTTAACTTGATTTGTAGAAAATATATGTAATATTTATATCTTCAATTAAATTTGTTAAAAAACTAGATCTAAAAATCTTTTCAATAATATTTATTATGATACTAATCGATAATATTTATTATTTATTAAAATTACTGACAGTTGTTTTTCTCAAAATTGTCGGACAATCTTTTAGAATAGCTGGCTACTAGCTACTTATTA
Source organism: Chrysopogon serrulatus (assembly GCA_015844335.1). Classification (NCBI taxonomy): domain Eukaryota; kingdom Viridiplantae; phylum Streptophyta; class Magnoliopsida; order Poales; family Poaceae; genus Chrysopogon; species Chrysopogon serrulatus. Next base: position 38,520 of record JADLZL010005081.1, on the reverse strand, counting down.
GTTGGAGGATATTTAGATGCACAGCTAATAGAACTATGACTAAAATAACTATTAGCTACTATTCTCTAATTTGGTTCAACTAGTGAGATAGTTATTGTCTAGAGATCCAACTAACAATCAGCTATTTTATTAGTTGTACCTATTTAGATCCAAAAGAGAATTCAAACAGACTTAGCTAATAGTTAGTATCAGCTATTTTACTATTCTCTAATTTGGTTCAACTGTTAGCAGCTAGCTAATTTAGGAATTCAAACAGGGCCTAAGGTCACCATGACTATACTTAGGCCTTAGTTAGATCCAAGGAAATAATAGTTAGCTGCTAATAATTAATTAGCTCCTTATTATCTAAAAATTAATTAGCTCATTGAATCCAAACAGACTTAGCTAATAGTTTAGCTATAGTTAGTTGAATTCTAAAATAATAATTATTTCACTAGGTGAACAAACTAGCTAATAACAGCTAATATTAGTTGTGGTCTATTAGCTAGCTAACTACTAGCAGCTAATGGATCCAATGATGCCTAGATAGCCATAGTTTTAGACAACATTAGTTGCTACCACGATTTAGTCTATCTAATTCTTAGTCAATTGCCCTACTTTTCTTGTACAGTTTTGTCTACGGTGGTCAATTTTCAGCCACAATTTACTCGGCAGTGTTTAGTTGCTACCATGATTTAGACTGTCTAACTTCTTTGTCAATTTCCCCACTTGTCATATGAGTTTTCTACCTCGATTTTTTCTAAGAATTAGGCGATCACTTTTCTTGCCATAAAAGTGTGACAAGACTAATCTTATAGCAGCCTAAGGCAACATAGTGTGGCAAACTTTGTTATTTTTAATGATCTATAAATTGTAAGCCATTCCGGGTTTTTCCATAGTACATAGTTATATACATATGTAATAAAAAAAACCAGAACAACTCGATTTAGATCATCATTTATCAACCAATTATTCTGCAGTATGCCGGTACGCGCCTGCCAATGCAACAGAGGCTCGGCCACTAGGAGACATGAATCAGAAGAGATGTATATCGTTCATGATTGCACGAAGCATCTTTGTCATACATTGTTATGGACAGAATCCTGTCTATCGGGCCATAGTAAACCCAGACAAATTCTATAAGCATAATAACCATATGCTTGTGCTTATGTACAATTTTTCTAGACATGTCTCCAGAAAAAAAAAAAAAAAAAAAAACCCAACTCATACTACTATTATTAAGTACCCCTCTGTCTCACAAAACATGTAATCCTAGCGTTCAAATTTTGTCTTCAAAACATATAATCCTAAGATGTTTTTGATGAACATCCTAGATGAACTAATATTTAATTATATTTTGTGTGGCTAGTATTAATTCACCATAGATGAACATTTTAGATGAATTTATTTCTTTTAAGTTTTTTAAAATGTCTTTAGAAAAAGATAGGAGGGGCACAATTATAATTTTATATTTTCACTATTTCCACCTTAAAAAGTGAGATTTCCATGCTTTGTGAGACAAAGGGAGTACTGATCATATCAGCAGCAGCAAAACAGTGGCGCTATCACCGTAGACAAACCTGATAAACATAACTATGTTCATGAATAAAATAAAACCTGTAGTGTAGCGACACTAGGCAAGGCGTCTCAGCTCCTATCGCAAGGCGGCAAGGGCCACCCCCAGATCAAAATGGCCAGCAAAGAAGTGATATCATCGAATGAAATGAAATGCAATTAGCAAAAGGATAAAAGCTACAGCAAGAACATGCATGCATGATGTATCTGCTAGCCTGCCGGCTCTTGGCACTACACTGGTACCAGATCGGCTAGGCAGAGCCATGTGACCACCACAGCCCCACATCATTATGATGTAACATGATCATCATCACCTTCCAGTTCACTGGCAAACCTTCCCACCTCAACCAACTCTGGCTGACCACAGTCCATAGCAGTTGAACATAAGACAAACAAACAATGAGAATGCACACCAAACACAATCAAATATCCAAATCTCAAGAAATGAGGCACCGAGACCATCCCACACACATCAACACTACACAAGTAAACTAACAACACTTTTAATTTAGTTCATGGTACAACCAGTACTTAAGGATTACATGCTGATTTTTTTTTTTTTTTTCAAAGTTCTGAATAGAATTACATAAGGCTGCGACAACAGTCTCGCTGATACCATACATAATTTACATCCAGGTTCCTTAGTAGTAAAAAAGGTAGTGGCTAAGATGAGACGAACTAAACATAACACATCTAGTAGTAGTGGTAAGGACATATAAGATGAGATACCCAACCTACCGTTGTAGTCAGTCACTACAAAATAGGGCCATTGAGCGATTCTGAGTCGTTGGCATCATCAGTTGTTGTCATGTCATTCATCAGCGACTTTTTTGTTTCCTGACTGAACCTACCGGTAGTAAGCCTGGTGGAAGGCGGGAGCCATTCCATTGGTGTAAGCTGCCATCCCATTGCCATAACCGCCATAGGGGGCAGGATAGCTCATGGGTGGGGTGGAGTATGGCATGGGAATGCCAACGTTGACACTGGCTACCTCCTCAGTTGGGTAAACATATGGCTCCCTGATCACCGGGGGGCTCCGGTTGCAGTAGAGGCCATGTCCAACCGGCCTGTCATAAGGGTAAGGAGAGGGTGTGGCGTATGATGGGTGGGAAGGGGAGGCTGTGGCATATGATGGGTGGGAAGGGGAGGCTGTGGCGTATGATGGGTGGGAAGGGGAGGCTGTGGCGTATGATGCATGGGATGGGGAGGTATTGGCGTATGAGGTGTGGGAAGGGGAGGTAGTGGCGTATGAGGTGTGGGAAGGGGAGGCATTGGCGTATGACACGTGGGAGGGAGACTGGGTAAATGTGGTGGGAGCTGGGAAAGAAGACGCGGAAGCATTGTTAGTGAGACGACCTGCCTTGGCAGGAGGCATTGGGCCTCCATTGCTTGCACGGATGCGCTTGGTTGCAGGGCCGCTGCTGCCCCCACTTGTAGCGCTTGATGCTGCCTTTTTCTTCTCAGTCTTGGCTTTCTCCAGTTCTTCAAGTTGCTTCCGAAGATCCTCCAATGGAAACTCAGCTTCTAGTTTACGGTCCTCAACACACTTAATGACAGCTCGCAGTGCAGACTGCTCTTTCTTGTTCGCATTGCTCTGCAGGATAAATAACATCAGATCCCATAGAGTACCATCGAACAAAGAGACATTAAAACAGACATTAAAACAGAGCCAGGCAAACAAGGGAGGTGATAGATAACTGAAATTATATGCAGCTAAAAGAGGATAATAGCATTAGGCACATAAATAAAACTCAAAGGTCAATCCTGAGTTCAAGAGATACTTTTTTTGTTGAACAGTAAGAAGCAGCAGCACTCTTTCAATTAAGAAATTCAATAGACACTTTAGAATTGCTGTTATATTTATATGTACCCCTGACTGGCAGCTGCTAGAGCTTGAAGTATCTGAAGCAGTGGCTGATGTCTTCTTAGAGTCTTCCAGATAGGACTTCAAAAGAGGAACTGGAGGGAACTTCTCCTGAAGGCCAGCCTCATAAGCAAAATTCACAGCATCAAGCTGCTGCCTCTTAGCAATTAGTTCCTCAATGATATCTGCAAAAGAAAAGGCATTAACATGTAGTGGCTAATCTGCATAAATCTGGATGAGACCATGAAAGGTTATCTTTCACTCAGAAAACACACAAATATATGATCCAAAAATAGAAATAGTCCACACAAAAGCATTAGCCATGCAGCAGTGAAGGTGTATACTGGAAGGCAAAACCAAACTGCCATGAATTTGGGCAGCAAAAAGGCATGAAATTGTCGGTGTTGTAGCAGCGTAGTTTTTAACAAGATCCCTGTAGCAATTTCTGTTGGAATTTGGAATAGAAAAGAAGGTTGTTTGGCACTTCTTAGCATTGTAGTGAGGGGTATGCAGCATTGGAACAGGGGAATCCAGAAACTTGCTGTTAACGACACTGCAACACTGAATTGCCTTTCACTCTAAGGCAACCATACTGTAGACACAAGAATCTAGCGACATCTATCTAAAGGCAAAGCAATGGCCCCCGAGACAAGCGCATGATAGCCATCATGTACAGAAGACACAGTTATCCCGAGCACTTGATAAAACACTAGACCACCTTTTGTAGCACATGGCTATGACAGAGACCACCCAGGCCAGGAAGACGGGCCTTGCTCTAAAAGACATACTCCAATCTAATCATACCACTACTATCATACCCTTGCACAGTAGAGTAATTAGAAGTGGAAAATAAAGAAGGAACTTTTCAACTCATTTTGCCGGGTGATTTTCTTTTTACCCTCCTACAGAGGCTATTCAAATGCTGTTGCTGCTCTGATCTACAATTATTGATGACAGCCACTTAATCCTAATGACATTCAATGCTAGATCTAAGCCGATTATTGCCCACTGGCAGCTGCACACTTGGTCAACCCCAAATCAACCATCTGAACCCTAAAGGTTCATCACTTGGCAGACAAAACACCTCAAACAAATTTTGTGCAGCAAATTGGAAGAAGCGTATGATGTAAATACCAGCCATTTCTTCCTCGAGGCCGAGCGTCAGCGCGAGGCGTGGCATCTGCCGGCGCCAGGAGAAGCTGACGACGATCCTGCGGTACAGCGGCCTGTCCTCCCTCTCCGCGACAGCAAACGTAGCAACATGCTGCAGGAAGGCGTGCGCGTCGGGCGGCTTAGCCCCCTCAACTCCGCCCTTCTTCTCGATAACCTCCTTCCACTCCCTGGCCATGCCCCTGGCGCGCTCGCGCGCCGCCCTTGGCACGAGCGGGCGCGCGGGTCCGATGGCCGGGTCCGGGTCGGCGAGCGCCGGCACGGCGGCCTCGAGGATGAGCACGCAGGCCCAGGCCAGGTCGGCGGGGCTCCGCACCTCGCGGCGGTCGACGGGGAAGACGTCGGCGACGGCGTCCATGACGAACTTGGCCGGATCCACGCAGAGCTTGAGCGCCGGCGGCACCTCGGCGCGCAGCGCGTCGGCCTCCTTGCGGTGCGCCACCACGAGGCCGAGGAACGCGGACGAGTCCATCCGCAGGCACAGCGCCCGCAGGCTCTCGGCGAGGCCTTCCACCTCCTCGGCGGTGGCGGCGGTGGCGGAGCCGGAGGTGGCGGTCGGTGCCGCCGCCGTCGCGGAAGCCGCTTTGGAGGAGATGGAGTGGAGGTGGTCGATAGCGCGCGAGACGGAGTTGTCGATGGAGGCCTCGCGTCGGTGGAGCGCGTCGAGCGCGCGGTGCGTGCGCGCGTCGAAGGCCCTGCGGCGGACGCGGAGCGCGTCGGTGCGCGCGGCGAGCCCGCGCTCGAGCGAGCCGAAGTGGTCCGCCAGCTGCTGGTAGAGGCGCGTGCAGGTGGCGAGCAGCTGCTGCTGGCGCTCCAGCTCGGCGAACCCCGCGCTGACCATGTCCGCCGTGACCGGGCCCCCGTCCTCCTTCTCCTTCGCGGCCGGCGCCGGCGCAGGCGCCGCCGGCGAGGCCATCGCGGCCCGCCCGCGCGGAAACCCTAGCCGCCGACCCGCTCCCCGGTCCCTCGATCCGCGAAACCCTAGCCGGAATTCCCTTCTCGTGGTACGCCCCGAGGCGAGGCGTGGGTGTGGGGGAATGGAATGGAATGGAATGAGGAGGGGAAAAGAGGGGGGGTGGGGTGTCGGGGGTGAATAAAGAGGAGGCGGAGGTGGGTGGGTGGGTGCGTGGCCAACCGCGGCGCGACGCGTGGCGGCCGCGGCAACTGTAAAGTGGCCAGCCGCGGGAAGGAGTGGTGGGTCTGGGGGCAGGCGGGCAGGCGGGCGGGCGGCTCCGTGCTAGGCCTACGCGGGGACGGGACGGCGCGTGCCACGTGCGTGTGGGACAGGGGCGTCGGTGGGGCCTGCGTGTCAGTGGGTGGTGGTTGGAAGCGGTGCCGTGACGGGAGGAGATGGCGGGGAAAGCTGGCTGCGGCAGGGCTGGGCTGGTGGCGGGCAGCGGCAGTGTGGCGTGCGTGAGATGGGATGGCGGGAGCCGGGAGCAGAGCGTGCAGGGTGCACCCGGGAAACGTACACGTACACACACCATGACACCACCCAGCGGCGAGCGGCGAGCGGCGGGCGGATGGTATGGGATGGGATGGGATGGCTGCCCCCTGCCCGGCTGCCGACGCTGCCTCCCGCCATCTTTGGTCTTTGCACGGCAGCCGCCAGCAGTGGACGCTACTGGCACCTTGCAATGAGTAGCACCACTGTCCAGCACTAGCGGTAGTAGCAGTGTGACAGTGTCCAGGTCCGTGCCTTTCTTTGCATATGGCTGGTGGCCTGCCCGTCAAGACATCAACGTCCGTCCTGGCCTCCTGGGGATACGTAAAAATATTTGCCCGATAAACAATTTTTCTGTTCTCAAAAAAAAAAAAAAAAAAAAAAAAAAAAACTAGTAAGATTGACTCCAACAGTCCAAACACAAAAACCATAGGCATCCGATGTTTGGGTTCGCTCACAGTGAAACATTGTCCGACCCCAAGAGTTCCTCTCCAGAGAACAAGAAAATATAATATTTATTACTTATAGACTCCAGCAATGTGTGAGGGTAATTTCTATATATAAATTTTGCTGTTGTGGTTCTTTTGGGCATCGTGTATAGTTTCTACTATACAGACTGCCTTTACGCGCATCGCGCCACAACACAATAATTAATCCGCGCCTCAACAGACCTCCGCTGCTCTCTACGAATGGGCAAATTACATTTGTTAGGTTGTTTTTCTGTAAAATCAAAGCAATGTGCAGTACTACTTGTATTACCCTGTAAGCGCTGAGGAGGAAGGGCATCGTACCAATATTTCATTCCTGTAACCGAATCGGTTATTCTGTCCTGTTTCCAACCTGTTCTCGCTTCCAGTGGCGGAGCCAGAAACCAACTACGGGGAGGGTTAATTAATACAAGGCATAAAAATTTATTAGTCATACAACTCATATATCTCAGTCTGAGGTTATCCGCACTCTTCGTCCTCTATATGCATCCTCTAAAAGGAAATATTTCATCCTAGTCATCAAGATTCTCTCCTCTATACCATTTTCTCCCGCACTCATTCATCCTCTATACCTCTACTCTATACCACGTGGGGTCCATGTCGTTTTTATTTTTCTTTTCTTCCCCCGACGCCCTCCCCGCCCCGCCCGCCATCTCCTTCCCTCCCTCGGCCCCCCCCTTCCTCACCACCCACGCTTTCGGTCCCCCACTGCTCCCGCCACCCGGTCCCCACTCCAACGACGCGAGGAGTCGGAGGCGGCGCCTGTGGAGCCGGTGTCCTCCCCTTCCGTCGGACCATAGTGGGCCCCGCGTGGGAGACGCAAATGGACGGATGGGAGACCCATGTTTGCGTACATCAGCGCCTTACCACGCAAATTGGGTATCGGCGTTGCCTACTCTGTTGGAGCCGATTTTTAAGACCCAAATGCACTGTAGGCTATCCAATTTGGGTTTGAGTAACACGATGGCTACTCTGTTGGAGTCAGTCTAAGGACCGTTTTGGATGCTCCAAGGTCCAAGAATCATAACAATCTACTAGGTAGTAGATAGTGATTCTGATAATCAAGATTTTGAATATAAATCACTCAATCCATTTGGATTTCCATATGTAAAAGGTATAAAATATCTAAAATGCCCATCGGATGCCTTGTGGATAGGGCTGAAGCAAGGATAAAATTATCCTTTTTTCACCCTGGAATCCCAAGAAGCTTGCAGAGATGGGATATTGGATTATAGGCTTGGATTTTTCAAACGTCTAGTAGAATCCTCTAGAAACCCTTCCATTTACATTAGATTCTAATTTTCTTTCCATCCAGATTATAGAGTCAGTGTTTAATCCAGGTTTTATCTCATTTTATACGAAATGAGTAGCGCTACTCTTTGGTCCTTGCCTCCTATGAAATTCTCGCCGTCTCTCTCTTCATCATAGTATCATGTCAGCCTATTTAATATCTATAAAACTATAACCGCGTAACTATTTAGATCTTCGCCACGCTTGCGCAGCGTATCACGCGCCTCACGAACAACATAGCAATTAGTTTGCGCCTCAACAGACCTCTGCTGCTCTCTACGAATGGCCAAATGACATTTGTTAGGGTTGTTTTTTCTGTAAAATCAAAGCAATGTGCAGTAGTACTTGTATTACCGTGTAAGCGCTGAGAGGGAAAGGGCATCAGATCGAAGCAATATTTCATTCTTCTTGTGTTCCAGCCTCTTCTCGCTTCCTCCCAAATTCCCCATTTCTGTATGCTGAACCCTATGATTTTTACTGCAATTGAGTGCTGCATTTCACTCTAGTTAAGTTCCCTCACATATTGTTTCCGAGAAAAAAGCAAATGAACCTTCGTGACGTTTTGTATGCTTGCACAACTTTGGTTTCGACAAATTAAAGGTAAAGTAAGCGGGCATGCGTGTGCAAGCCGAGCCCGTAACCTGCCAAGAGCCAACTACCAGTCCACCACAAATAGTACCCTAAAAATAAATGAAGTTAAAACTAAAATTAATATTCATTCAAGTTTTTTTTAATGGATTAAATGGTGTGTTAATTACTTATTAGTTCGTTACCAACCGCGCCTATGTTACTACTTGCTAGCACATGTAGTTTTTATTTTTGCTAAAACAAAACTATTTTTCTATATCGGTAAGAAATTTAGAAGCTACATTTAGTATATCTTTTCCAAAAACTTCAAGAGTTGCTTTATGTCAAAAGAATATTTTTCAAATAGTTTCATACGTAAATCTATAGAGAACATGCCCTCACAGCGAATTAGTACAGGATGAAGCTGGAAATAACTTAATTTATCAGCATCCACCCACACCAATGGCCCTAGCCGCCTAGCGTGGGCAGTCAGATTTACACCCCAATCGTTGGGGATAGCGGGCTCAACCACGGCCGTCACATGCGGGCAGAAATAGTGAAGAAGAACCAAAAAAAGAGAAGAAAATAAAGAAACAAGAAAGGTATTATACACAATTATTTTTTGGCAGACGATTTATAGAAACAACTTTTTTTTTTGATTGGCTCAACCTTAAAGAAAAAAAAGAAAGGCATTATACACAATTATTTATAGAAACAATTTTAACAAACAATTTTTACTTCACCAGTAGAGCTTCTTGTGGAGTCAAAGAAAGAAAACATTCCACTAATTAAAGAACATAAACTAATCAAGAGTAGAAAGTGATGCACCCATAAGACAAAATGATTTTATACCATGGTTCGGTGGCTTGTCGATTAGCCGTGTCAATGTTGTGGCAAGCTCAATGATCACTGCTCGTGTACCAAGGTTCTTATATGGTTGCCTCGTTTTAGGGTTTGGTTCTAAGCCAACTTCAATTTCAAAGCACATTCTCCAAGCCTTTTTTTTTTCTATTGGAGTGGTTCTTTTTCTCCTCTAGCGGGAATGAACTTAACAACCTCTCACAAATCACCTTCGGAGCATTTCACAATCTTCGATCAAGTGTTTGAACGGAGCCTCGCTGCTCTAAGATGTTTAGTGGCGCTAACCATCAACAGTAAAAAAACAAACCTGCATCACATTTGATGTTTAGTACCACTTAATGCAATCTCAAAACAAATGCATTAGAAACACTCTAATGTATTCAAAGATGCAATAACTAACTAGCAAATAAAACAGAGTGGAGAGTTATCATGAGCTCTAACTATAAAAAGATCTTGCACTTATTTGAGTTTGATGGTAGATAATAATGACATGTATATACATACACATATATTGGTGGTTCAAGAGAGTAAAATTTGAGATAAATTTTAAATATTTTAATTTCTTACATTTCAGGACGGAGAGAGTTACTATTTTGATGAGGATGCATACACCTACAAGATTTGTTATTGCATTTTGATTGTTGTAATTTTGCCTTTACCCCCACCTTTTTCCCTTCTACATAGAAAATGAATCAAAATGTGGATGGTTTGGGTTTATACTTGGTATGCTTGTCCAAATTTCATTTCTTTACTTGATCCCGGCGTTTAATATATGGAAAAAAGAGCTATCATCCGAGAAAAGGGGGGAAAAAACTACGGAAGTAGAAAACGAAGCGAGAAAAACCGAGTCCAAAGCTCACCCGAAAAACGGCAAAACCACTTGCCCTACATACAGGGCGTTTACTGCAAATATCAACACTTACACGGAAAATTTGTCAAATAGCCCCTTCCCCACCTTCCGTTTTAATCCGTAGACCCTCCCCCGGACGACGAACACGAGAAGCAGCAGGCGAAGCCAATCCCGTCGGCTTCCCGCAGTCCCTCCCCCAAATCCCCCCGCGATCCCCGAAACCCTACCCTCCAGCGCCGCAATCCGACCGCTCCGCCGCCTCCGTCGCGCTCCTGCAATCCAGGTGAGCCCCGACTCGTCCCATCGCGCGGAATTCCGACCCGGAACCGGAACGGCCTCCCGGGCGGCGCCGTCGCGGATTTTTCTTTCTTTCTTTCACCTCGCGTTCTTATCTCGCGTTTCTTTGGGTTGTGGTTTGGATTGGTATTGCTTGGATGCAGAAAGTGAGTTTTTTGAATCGTGGTTCTTGATCCAGGGCCGCCTGGCGATGGTTTTGGAGCGGGAGGTTTGAGCTCTTCTGGGGATCGGTTTTGCGAAGCTTTTGATGGGTTCGGACGGAGGAGGCCGCGGCTCGGAGGCCGGGCCGGCGAGGAAGCCGCGGAAGAGGCAGCTGGTGATGGAGTCCAGCGACTCCGAGGCCGACGAGCTCTGCATCTCCACGCGACAGAATGTTAGTGGTGCCGCGTCGGTGGGCAATGCCGGTGCCGGGAGCCAAGGCGGTGATGATCAGTTGGGGGAGAAACCCGTGACTGCTAGTCCTGAGAAGGTTTCAGGGGTTAAGTCCAGTGATGGAGACGGTTCAGAGAAGAAAACGGGAGTTGAGCTGCAGAGCAGTAGTTCGCAACCTGCTGCCAAGAGGATCAGAGTTGAGACTGCCCATGGTGATAGCAGTGGATGTAGTGGTGGTGCATCTAAGGGTGGAACTGGTGGAAAAATGCTGCCCCGGGGCCTCCCAACTTGGCGGTTTGAGAGGCCAGAGGTAAGGGGAGGGCGTGTTCTGGATGAGAAAGATGGGGTGGGTATGAAGTCAAGCAGTGCCTCAAAGATGAAGGAGCAAGTATCGAATATGGGTGAGAAGAGGAGACATGTGGAGCTGCAGAAACATGAAAGGCGGACGCCATTGAAGACTGATCAGGGCAAATCCAGTGATTCTGGCCAACAGGAGGTTTTGAGGTTGCAAGGGAAAAGGGGTGTTTTAAGGATATTGCCAAAGCATGATAAGGTGGCCAGGGATACTGGTGATGGTAAGATTCTCTCGAGGCAAACTGAGGTGGATGGGGAGACTGGTAATTGTAGGATTCCAACAAAGACAGGTGTTTTAAAGCTCCTGCCAAAGATCAATGGTGCTGCGACGGCTAGTAACGATCGCAACCTTCTGTCCAAGAAGGTTAATAAGGTGGATGAGGAAGTTGGGGATGACAAGATGCCAATGAAGAACACTAAGGTGGTTGATAAGGAGACCAGTGATGGCAAGATTCTTGCAATTACAACTAAGTTGGATGGAGAGTTTGGTGGCCATAAGGTGCCAGTGAAGAACTGTACTGTGGACATGGAAACTGTTGCTGGGAAGTTTCAGCAGAGGAACAGTAAGGCAGATGGAGAAACCAAAGAGAGACATAAAGGTTATGAAGAGAAAAGTGGTGACCCTGCAGAGTTTCAGAAGCAGGATGCAAATGGTGAGAAGGGAGTTGTGGGTAAGCTACTATCTCCTGTTGCGCTGAGGAAAAGTGATCCAAGCATTGTGGGAGTTTCTTTGGGCCAGAGAATGAAACAGCAAAATTCAAAGCAACAACTGAAGAACTCTTCTCTGAGCTTGAAAGATGATAGCATTAGATCTAGTGGACACAAGAATCTGAAAAAGAGATTGCTTGAGCACAAAGGGTCGTCAGAGAGTTTGTCAAAGAAGGCACAATCGAAAGCTGTTGATCTGCAAGGCACATCTGGCTCTGTGCTCAACAAGCTTGAAATGAAGAAGCCAAGGGGAGGACCCCTCAATACACACAAGCAGGATCTCAGGAACAAGATAAAGCGTGTGCTTTTAGATAATGGGTGGAAAATTGACTTGAGGCGGAGGAAAAACAAAGATTATGAGGACTCAGTCTATGTTTCTCCTGCTGGGGTTGGCTATTGGTCAATCACTAAGGCTTATGCAGTTTTCCAAGAACAGTTTCAAAATATGGATCGCTCATCTAAACTTAATAATACTAAACCAGGTGCTTCAGATGCCATATCGAAGGATGATCTAGCATTGCTAAAAAAGAATATAGTGAAGAGAAGGACTAATAAAGAAATTCGTGGTGTTGAAAAGAAACCTGGGGTTAGCAGAAGCAGAAGCAGAAGCTCAAAAGATATCATTGCTAATAGAGGTTCTAGAAACAAGCACCAGAACAAGGAGGATAGGGTAAAAATTAAAGATCGGAGATGTGGGCTGCTTGTTCGTGGTAGTATCCATGATACGGAAGATAACATGGATGGCTATATTCCATATGAATGGAAGCGTACAGTATATTCATGGCTGATAGATCTGGGGGTTGTTTCTGAAGGCATGCAGGTCAAATACATGAACAACAATAGAACCAGGGAAATGTTGGCAGGTAAAATTACCAGGGAGGGTATCTTATGTGGGTGCTGTTCCAAGATTCTCACAGTAGCGAAGTTTGAACTTCATGCTGGTTCAAAAGAGAAGAAGCCCTATGCAAACATCTTTCTGGAAGGTGGTAAGGTATCTTTGTTGCAATCCTTACTTGATGCATGGGAGAAGCACACACGATGTGAAAATAAGGGGTTTTACAAGATAGATAAGGGCGTGGATGAACATGATGATACTTGTGCTATTTGTGGGGATGGTGGTGATTTGGTGTGCTGTGATCACTGTGCTTCCACTTTTCATTTGGATTGCTTGGGAATTAAGGTAAGCATACAGATATATGCTACAGCACTTCTTTTGTTTGTTTCAAATAAATCTTGATGAGAGTGCTGTCGTGGTGTGTGTGTGTGGTGGTGGTTGTGGGGGGTGCGGGGGGAGCGGGGTTGTGTTGCAGCCCCAGATTGTGTATTCTGTTGTTGGATGCTTATGTTTATTTAATTTATTTATGCCAATTTCCTCTGCAGCTCCCCTCTGGCGATTGGTATTGTCGCAGCTGCTTATGTAGATTCTGTGGTTCTCCTCATGAAAAGCCATCGTCTTCTCCCGAGTCATTACTTTCTTGTTTGCAATGTTCAAGGAAATGTAAGACTTTCTGCTCTCTGCGTCTTTCTCTCTCTGTGCATATGTACATTTCCTGACACAATAACTTTGCACTTCGCAGATCACCAAACCTGTTCATCTGGAGCCGGGACAGACTCTGATAGTACCATACCTGGTACCTCTATTGATTGCTTTTGCAGTCCAGGATGTAGAAAGGTATAGAGTTTTGCTTCAGTATTTTAGAGTTTCTTGGGTAGCATACTCTACCCTATATTATAATGTTCATCCTGGATGATGATGCTTCTGAGCAGCATGGCTGGCCTGAATCATATCCCTTAGATTAAAGGGCATTACTGATAAATATCCAGCAAATCTGCAGCTGAAGCAACATGTGAAAAGTATTTACCATGTTAATACAATTTGCCTTAGCATTCAATTAGCCCATGAAATTTAACAGTTCCTTACAGATATCAGTTAATTGTGGTCAAATGTCTTTAGAAATATATTGTGTCTGCTGTTTTTTTTACCTGTATATGTATATATTCTTTTTAAACATGGACACTAAGGTTGTTCTATTCGTTTGAAATAATGCAGATCTATAAACGACTAAACAAGCTTCTTGGCATAAAGAATCATATGGAGGCTGGATTTTCGTGGAGTCTGGTTCGCTGTTTTGCTAATGATCAGGCCATGCCCCCAAAAAATAAAGAAAAATTGGCACAGTGCAACTCCAAGATAGCCCTCGCTTTCACAGTTCTGGATGAGTGCTTTCAGCCACACATTGACGAGAGGAGTGGAATTAATATGATTCACAATGTTGCTTATAATTGTGGGTAAGTATGCCTTTGTGCTCTTGATTCTTTGTGTTTATACCTCCATAAAAGATCAAGATGAATGATTTTCCTGAACTAGCTGCAATTGCAATGGACCAACAACTCTTGGATCTAGGAATTTTGTTTCCTTACCCTTCTCTTTTCTTTTAAGTTTGCAAGAACATGTCTAGGAATTTGGAAGTACCTAGGGAGCTTGCTGTAATATTTGTAGAGCCATCATTTCTGTCTTTTTATTCTTTGGACTCCACTTGATTGTTCATCACACAAATTTTCTTGAATTATTTTTTAAATCTCTATAATCATTTACTGAAATTCTGTAAAACAATATTGCAGTTCCAATTTCAGTCGTTTAGACTTCAGTGGTTTCTATGCATTTATCCTGGAACGGGGTGATGAAGTAATATCTGCGGCATCTGTAAGGTACATTTGTATGTTCATATGGTGTTACATTTTGTTATACTAATTTCAGATTCACTCCTTGGTTGCAAGGAATTTTAGTGTTTGTTGGAAACTACTTACTTGTTATGGACTAGGGCTTAGTAGTAGGCAATGAAACAAATACTGTTAACAGGGTTTGACATGAGTTTCTATAGAACTTTGCAAGTCCTTTGGTTGGGAAGTTATTATTTGATTCGGTTGCTTGTCAAGTTGGTTGCACATTTTTCTAATTGTGTGTTTAAAGCTTCTTAGGACTTCAAATGAGCCATCTCTGAGAAAATTCTAGCACTATGCCAAGCAAGAATACTAAAATGTTCTGTAGTCTGTCCCTTCATTTCTGAGCCTCCATGGGAGGAGAGCTCCTGGCTGACTGGTCAATTACAAGTCTCCTACCCTCTCATTAGACCTTAGCAGCATTCATATGATGAACTAAAAGGCCTTTTGAGCCCCCTCCCCTATCTCTATCTGTGGGGCGTGTGTGTATGTGGGGTTAGAACTCAGAAGGATATGGAAAATAGTGAAGATGAAGTAGATATGTGAATTATAGATTCAAATGTAGAATATAATATCTTTTCTATCGGAAGGCAAAACCGCAAAAGATACATGCATCCCAAGCCCCGAACCAGGCCAAGTTGTTTTCCCCTAATAGTACTATTAAGCTTCTGCGTCAAAATGTCAGCCATCCTCATCTCCTACTCTGATTATTCAAATCAAATTTTACATGCAACATGTGTATACTGAAAATATGTGCTGAGGATGCACTTTAGATGATATTTTGAGCCTCGCATGTTTACCATTTCACCATCAAAGGTGTCCTGAAAGTAATTTGTATATGTGTATAAGCTGTTATTAATCAACTGTTTTTTTCTTTGAAAATTTGAACTTTGTAATGAATTCATGATATTCGTTCCTTATCCATACCCCAAACAACTTCTACCTGTGATGTATAATGTGAAACCTACAAACTTGCCCCTCTTTTCTTGTTCTTCTTGTGAATTTATGAATCCTAACGTAGTTTCATTTCTAAAATGCTTCATTTTTCCTGCATGAATCAGGATTCATGGAACTGATTTAGCAGAAATGCCATTCATAGGCACAAGAGGCATGTATAGGCACCAAGGGATGTGCCGTCGACTACTGAATGGCATTGAATCGGTAATTTACTTTCCCTTCCCAGCTGTGCATTCGTGTGAGTACTAGATCTTGCAGTCACTTGCTGACAACTGTCATTTCTCTTTGTTTGTACTTCACATGTCTTGCTTCTTGTATCCTTTATTTAAACATATTTCTGCCCTGTTCACATAGGTTGGTGATGTTAATGGATTGGTTAATACAACCGTATAGTTAGTCCTAGTGTGCAGAATTGTCTTACTCATGTGCTGGTATCAACATGTCTCTTAGTCTTTCTTCAAATGTTTTGAGATTGTTAGATTTATCATCTCTACCCTAGTATGATTGCAGAATTGACTAGCATACTCATTAGCAGATAATTGTGTGAATCGTGTGTTACCTTGTAGTTGAATATCTGGTTTTGTTTGCTATAACACAGCATATTGCATTGTGCAAAATGTGTATATGTATTCTGATTTGTGAAATGGTATCCATTATATTGTATGGTTTGTGAGGCTAAGGAAATTTTGTATATAGCCTGCGTCAGTTTTCTACTTTCATTTTTTATTTGTTCATGTTCAGATTCAGAAGAGCAAACCATGAACGGATTTTTAAATTTTTTTTTTTGTTTATGTGTACACCTATGTTTACATTCCTGTTCTTGGAACCTCTGACATGTTTTTGGGGTTAATTTATGATTTTGTAGGCCCTTTGTTCCCTCGGTGTTCAGAAACTAGTAGTATCTGCTGTGTCTGAAATGGAGAATACTTGGACAACTGTTTTTGGTTTTAAGCCTGTTGGACCTTCCAAGAAACAAAGAATCAAGTCGTTAAATCTCTTAATTATGAATGGTACTGGTCTACTAGAGAAGAGGTTGCTGCCAACACAGACAGTTGATGGGCAGATCACTACCAAGACAGGTCTAAATACTAAACTGTTCCAAGAAAAGTTTTCTCTTTGTTCAGATATTGTGATGCTGTAGTTTTTTTTTCTTTTTTGATCTGGTAATGCCCCATATCTGAGCAATTCTTATTTGTTAATGCAGCTAATGCTGTTGGATCTGATAAGATGGATGCCAAAAATTTTGGTGAAGCAAGTGGATCTGTGACACCCATTCATGTTTCTAGTGAACTTGATGCCTCTAGCAATCTTGAAATTAAGTGTCATGAGAGTCCTCATACTTTAGGAAAGTCTACGGGCTTGACATTGGACCAGTCTCCTGCTGCAGAAGAAAATGAAGCGAAAATAACTATAGAAAGGACATCCCCGGTATCCCTAGGTGATGTTAAGACAGTTAAGGTGCATACACTTCCTGGAGCTAATTGTGGAGTTAACATTCAGTGCATGGCTGAAGTAGAAAACATTCAAGAAGAGAAATACAAAGAAACCAATGGGAGACCAATTGTTGAAAATACTATCTCAGAACAGAAGTGTGAAGATAAATCTAATTCCAGTCATTCAAATTCACTTGCTACTCCGGTGACTGTGGATCAATGTTCTTGTTTATCTAATGAGATTGGGAAAGGTGAAAACTGTTTATCTAGTGAACTTTCTGTTGGAGCTATAACAGGCAAAACTGAATCTAATTTGACATCTTCCCATTGTGCTAATCAAGAGGATGAGAAAGCTTTCGCAGCTCCTGTGGACACTAAAATAGCCATTATGGATGAAAAGCCTGATAAGCATGAGTTTAAAACTATGGTTGTAGGGTATACTCAAAGCTCAATGGAAGCTAAAAGCTTGCAAGATAGAACTAGTATTGTAAATGGAACCTCAATGGACGCCTATAGAGATAAAGGTACTAATGAAGATCACAGTGCTTCTGCAGTTGACAGTGGAGTATCTGTGAAGTTATATGTTCAGCAAATGGAGATTATTGAGGACAAAACTGGCTCAATTTTACCAGATTTGAAACACTCTAGTTGTGAAGATGTGTTGGTGACCTTGACTGAGTCAAAGTCACTTAAAAATGATATGGTTGAAATGGATGATGCAACTATTAAGGTTGGAATGACTGGTGAGAGTTTCAATGAAACAGGAATAACAGCTCCTGCACTCAACATTTCAGATGCTGTTGGTGAAAATGTGGTTAAGCCTACTCAAACTTGTGGGGAGGGTCAACTTCGTGGAGAGGATGTCATATACAGTAATAACAGCATGGAAGATGGCCTAGCTTCTAGAGAACCTGTTAATGCATGATCATTATATTTTTCTGATATAAAAGGTATTGTTCTAGATATTACAATAAATTGATCATTCAGCTTATAAGTTTAAGAAATTGTTCCTTACATTTGTGCTTTCCGTCATCATTGAGAAAGTGAGAATACTTCCAGATGTACTTACCGATGCATATATGGTAGCTGTAGACAGCTACTATTAGTACATACCAACTTTTTGTTTGGTTAATGACTTGAGTTCATATATTGGTCACCAGTAGATTTATTCTAGATGTTTAAGTTGTGGCAGGAACTTGTGAAAGCATGCTTCTGATGTAGTTATATAACTCTCTGTTTCTTTCTATGAATTGCTGTTGTTATAGTTAAGCTTGGTCTGAAATCAGGCGCGAGTCATGAAAATGTCAGTTCACAGTTATGATCAAGCATCTGTAGAAATCACCAAATCGGACAATCCTATCACAGCCTCTAAATCTCAGTTTTATTTTGGGAAAAAACTGAAAAAAAAATGTTTCAGGCAATATTTTGAGCAGATGCATGTCCTTCATTTGAGCAACTTTTCACATGATTTCATAGGTGCCAGGGCCATACACAGATATGCATCTTTTCTAGTTGCTTTTGATTCTAGTTCTTTAACAGGTTTAGTAAATCAACTCCTGGTTTGATAAGAACTGTTTTGGTGGGCATGAAGGATAAGTTGGTAGTGGTCACTCTTTGGTAACATTTATGGATAATAGTGCAATAGCATGCACACATTGACAAATCTCAAGCCATCTGTTAAGTAGTGTAGTTCAGATGTCCATCTATGATTATGAGCTCGAGCCATCTTTTTAAACCAAAGAAATAATGCGTGAACAAAGTTTGACAACGTTTTTTTAGATTACTTCTGCTTGTCATATGCAGTGAGTTATAAACTTGTTGGAACTGCTCCCAGTTGACACTAGTGATCTCCTTAGGCATTACAAGTCCACTTTACTAATGCTTATTCTAGTTCATGTTCATCCTAGTCATGGTCAAGAACATCTGAAGCTCCAGGAAGTAGTGTGACTTGTCCATCCTGGTCCTTTCTTTAGATCACTCTTGATGAGCAAATGTTAAATAACCATTGTTAATTGTTACTTTTGATGAGCAAATGTCGATGCCACAGGCTGTTTAAATTTCTTAAAATCATGTCAAACCCTTCGGCATTCAATTGCTTTAACTTAAAAGGTCTTATTTTTATTTTTATTGACAGTGTGCAAGGCACTGCTGGGAACCAGGGCGGTCCGTGAGAAGCATGGCAGAAGGAACTGCTGGGAACTGGGGTGGTCCGTGAGAAGCATGGCACAGTTGGTTCTTAAGCTTTACTGACTTTTGGTTCTTCTACTATACCGAGGCTGTAGATCATGAAGCCTTTTTTGAGTAGTAGGCGTAAGCAAATTGCACCATACGACCCACAATCTGGGTCATCATTTTGTTGTAGATATACATGTGCGGAAGTTTTCTGTTCTGCTGGTCGACCCGAACTCCTTGTTAAGAGTTGGTAGCCATGGTATGCATGTGAAAATTTGTTCCATGTACAGAGATTAGAGAAGAAAAGAAAAGCCATGTGTTAGCGGTTATAAGTTGTCGCTTGTTTATTTGTATAGCACTATGAATTTTCTTTCGGGCTTGTTTGGATGTGCATCCATATTCATGTCAATCTAGACGTGTTGGAGTGGATTGAAGTAAAATTTAAATTATTTCTACACCAATTCACTCCAACACACATGGATTGAAATGTATACAAGTTACACATGGATCATCCAAACTAAAGCCGAAGTGATTGTGCAGGGCTGCATGCATGCAACTGCGATTGTTCTGCTGCTTTACATGTAATGATAGCTCCCAGTGGCGGTTAATGGTTACTATTAGCAACTAGCAGCCTATCTGTTTTGTGTTTGATGGAAAGGGAAATGCAAAGTCGCCTCTACATGTTGAATCTTTGCAGCATGATTCGTGAGGATCAGCCGAGGGGATGGATGTAATTGAAGGAATGATGATGGATGTAGCTGTAAATGTATCTGAATGGAGTTGATGCGCCGCGCCCTTGTTGCCACGTTACGACTTTTCAAGCACTCTGATTCCGCAACCATTTGATCTCTTAGGTTACTCTCTATTGACTATAATTTGACAACATCCATTAGATAGGTTCTGCTTATGTGGTAAAGAAGTAATTAGAAGAGAAAATGAAACAGTTTGGATTCGGCTTTGTAGTTTTGGAACAAAGTCCAACAATTTAGCATTCATTTTGACATAACAGTTTGGACCCACATAGACACGACATATGAAATAATTAATTACTTTGGCAGTATTAGATATGGTAACATGATATCCTGCATTGTAGTTGTAGATGCTGTTTTTCCCCAAATAATTTAGTACTCTTCCTATGATGTGGCAGCATTTGATATCTAGAACAGTATGATACCATGGATTGAGATTAGCCTTCTATCTTAGCGGTTTATTAACCACTCCCAGCAATCTCAACCTTATCTTTCCTCCTCACCTTCCATTCCATAAGTTGTCTCTTGTCTGAAGGAAAGTGAGCTCCACCAATCGGATTCTAAGGATTCATCCTGTGTTAATTTATCTCTTCTACTTGATGCATTAACTAACATCTTCTGTGCTCTAGTTTTCTTTGCACAAAATTTCCCACCACCCACCGTACGAAGATACAGCAAATTGCTTGCATTCACATTTCAACTTTCAAACCATTCTCCAAAAAAGGGTTAAACTTCAAATCAAATCAAATCGAACAAAAAGGAAAACGCAGACGGCGCGTCCAGATTCAAGAAATGATGGGCCAGTACATATGTTTCGGCCCATGAAGGCCCAAACTAGGTCAAAAGCGCCCGAAAGCCCACTGAATCCACACCCCCTCAATCCCACTCGGTGCATCCATCCTGGCCGTCGATCCGCGGCCACTAGGGTTGTTTCCACCCCATCACACTCCCAACTATAAAGCTCGCCTTGCCGCGCCGCCGCCGCCTCCGAGAGGAGAAACCCTACCCCGCTCAGCCGCAGCCCGTCGCCGCCTCCGACTTCGGCGCGCGCCCGAGCTCCACCAGCCGCTGCCGCCATGGTAAGACCTCCACCCTTCTCTCCTCTGCGGCTCCAATGAGGGCGATTGGTCTGATGCGCGGTCGGTGTTGGCTTTGCAGTCGCTGATCGCGGGGGAGGACTTCCAGCACATCCTGCGTCTGCTCAACACCAACGTGGATGGCAAGCAGAAGATCATGTTCGCCATGACCTCCATCAAGGGTGTCGGCCGCCGCTTCTCCAACATTGTCTGCAAGAAGGCCGACATCGACATGAACAAGCGGTGAGTTCTAGATGGCTTTTGCAGTTGGTTCGTGTAGTGGAATGAGGACGAGATGCAAGGGGCGTTGTCGGTGATTAGCATTGCAACTGTTTTTTGGGGGGTTAGAATTTGAATTTAGAGGCCAGCCAATTTTCTTTTGAAATATTAGGCCTTTGAAAATAAGGTTGACAAGATCCTGTTTTAACGAGTATAAGCGCTGGATGATTGGTGCTTCTAAGGGAATTAAATACCCTAAGTTTGGACAGAAGGATAGATTTAAAGTATGATAATTTGGTTTTAATAATCATTTTTCTTTTTGTGCTTGGTGTCATCAAGATTGCTCAACTTAGTTTAGCACATTAATTTGCCAATTTAATTTCTTTTCTGCTGACCATGCTGAAATTTGTTTCCAACTTGGGGGGTGCATTAAAACCACTGCTATCAGAACGGTTGACTGCATTCCTCAGGAATGATTTCATTTTAGATACTGAAAGTTCATGCTGTAACCATAGAGTACTGAGAACTATGTTTTTTTTATCAGTTTTTGGTAAAAATGTATGTTCAAGTTTATTTCAATTTAATGAAGAAACATGTTTTTGAAGTTGTTCAGCTTGTGTACATTCCTTGAATTTAGGATTGGCTTAGTTTTTGGACCTGTTGGACAATAGGTTTTTTTTGGTATTGGTATATGAAGATAATATGAAGATAATTTGTTAGGTTATAAACTGTTAAGAAAAATTAGATAAGGCCAATTTAGGTTGCCCCCATGTGTAAGCTTGACAACTGTGGAGGGTACTGTATCTACTGATTGTTTTCAGTAGTCATCTGTGGCTCAGCGTGGATTGTAAGTTAGCATTTCTGTCTACTTGGGAAAATGCAGCAAACCCCATTTGAAAATGTGTTTTTAAAGCCCTTGCCATCCATATGACTAACCAGTGTAGAATCACAAATACTTGTCTAGGCTTTTTTTTTTTTGCAATGTTTCCAGTTTGCTCATATTTGCTGAAGTTTGAGATTGTTTTATTATTGCACCACTGTCCCAGTCCCACTAAATTTTAATTGTTCCATATTAGCCAACTGTGCCACTAGGATGTCGGTCTAATATTGTATGGTACTGCAGGAATGCCCCATTGCATTAAGTTCAGCACTGATGGATGATGATTATATTGTTTGTGCAGGGCTGGTGAGCTAACCGCGGATGAGCTTGAGCGCCTCATGACTGTGGTTGCCAACCCCCGCCAGTTTAAGGTACCTGATTGGTTCCTCAACAGGAAGAAGGATTACAAGGATGGTAGGTTCTCTCAGGTTGTTTCCAATGCCCTTGACATGAAGCTCAGGGATGACCTTGAGAGGCTGAAGAAGATCAGGTCAGTCAATTATCACGTTTTTATGTTATATTATTGTTGATGTTGTACTGCTATACATAAGTTAGCATGCACACATATTTATTGTCATGGCATTGTTGGAAATATTAGTTGCATTTTCCTCTTCGATAGTGCTGTTCATGTTTTTCATAATTGTACACAGCCACTGTCTTTGTGGTAAAACTTGTTCATTTGTGTTCAAAACTGTTATCTGCTCTTCACACAGAATGTGCTTGTGATTCGAAGATCTGTTTTGTTGCTGCTTTCGTTATATGACACAAAACTCTGACATCCAGGAACCACCGTGGTCTGCGTCACTACTGGGGCCTGCGTGTCCGTGGCCAGCACACCAAGACCACCGGAAGGCGTGGAAAGACTGTCGGTGTGTCAAAGAAGAGATAAACTCCTTGAGGCATATTGGCCTATCTTGAGTGTCGTGAGTATGCAGACATTTGTGCTTTGTTACGCCGCAGGATGTTTATTATCTGTAGGATAGATGAACTGTTCCCAGTTTACGAGACCTATACATTGTAGCAATGTTTTGCTGCCTATGTTCCAAGTGGGTTGAATTGAATGTTCTCTGAAACGGGTGAGTTTTATATGCTTGATAGTTCTTGTTTGCGCTGTGTTTCGTTGGAGGGCATTTCGCTCGTGAAAGCTGACGAAGAACCGATTTGTTCTATGAAATTTTGATATATCATCTGTTCTGGATTAATCCAGAATTTATTCTGGCATTCAGTAGTTTCTGGACATGGTGAAATTGTGGTGGATGAAATGTTCGTGGTCATGTAGTCCGTGGCCCGTGGGCCTGTGGTCGATTAAATTAGCGTGATGATCAATGCTTAATGTCTGTAATCAAATTGCATCAGGGCATGTACAACATAGAGACGGCTGTTGTATGTAAGTTTTTAGGATATATATATATAATAAAAACAGCTAAATAGACAGTTTATACAACCCATAGACAGCTACTGTCTATTTGACTATCAATGAGTTATTTAATGCTTGCATGGAGCTATGATTGATTATGAATACCATTTCTAGTATATACTATTGGATTGCTAGTTGGTGCAAAACATGATCCGTCTATGTTGTCTATGAACTAGTTAATACATGGGTGTAACCATGTCAAATATGTATAAGATTTTTGTATGCTATTTTATAGCTTTTTGTGAATTGTATGCTATTTAATCTCCGAATGCAATCTACATCTTGGCATGATTAATTAGTTCACACCCAAAAGGCAAGAATCAAAATCAATTGAACACATGCAGGTAACTGACAGAAGTGCGTTCAGTTATCAATTTGCAGAAGCTTGATAGAAACATTCAGTTTCCATTGACTTGCCGCCTGCCAAGCTCACCTCCGCCATGAGACTGCTCGCTGGACGTGCTTGCTTCATCGGGATGTGCCGACCTAGCTCTTCCTCGCTGGTGTGGCCGTGGTCCGCCACGCCCTCGTCCTCACCGTGCGTCTCTCTCTGCTCTGCCCGCCCCGTCCCGGTGCCGGTGCCCTGCTCGCCTCGCGACTGCCCTGCTGCTAGCGCCGCCTGCTCGCTGCAGGCCTTCCGCGCACGCTGGTGAGGATGAAGCGAAGAAGGAGATGGCTTCCATTTTTGGTGCGATTCTTCACCTCGCGCTTGCAGCTGGATCCGCACGGTGTCAACTCAAAGCGACGACTTCCGTACAACACCAATCCTGCTGTCGAGCACGAGCCCTCGCTGTCGTCTCACGACGCGACGGCTCTGCCCTCTCTCTAGCGAACTGAGGGGGATTTTGCAAAATTACCGCTCAGAGTCGACAATCTACATCTAGGGATATCTTTAAGCTCCTACTATAATCACCTTACTTCCAAGCAGCCTTTCTGACTTTGGTTGTCCAGTCTAGCTGGCAAATACCCTCATTGTTCGCTGGTGATTGACTGATTGATTGTCACGGTGCATGATAAGCACTAACACTTCTTTTTGTGAGATTTTGTCGGTTTTTTGTCCGGGGTTGGATAGATATAATAAGGTTTTGTCAATACAAAATTATTACGATTTCTGTTGTGAGAGATTATTGGTCATTCTAGCAATCGAGATTGTTGCTTTTGTCGCAGCATTAGCTGCCCTGACAATGTTGCCACCAAACATTTTCACAACCCGTAATGGATTCCTGATCAACAGTTTTACGATTTGATGTATTCCAACAAATATTGCTTGATACAACCATCTTAAATCCATCCACTCCGAACCTCTACAAAACAAATGCACATAGACGTAGCCATGGAGAAAGATCAAAGCTCACATCATACTAATAACTATCAATCCGTAGATCACCACGAAGCCAATGTAGTTTGAACAGATAATAACCATAACCCAGAAACAACATGTATTTTTTTTTATATAATAACCTAATCGGGGAATATAGGTAAAAAACTTCCCGCGTGAAAACCCCCACTAAATTTACCAAAAATTCACATATATAGATGATATGATGATACACAATTTTACAAAATATCTTGTCCAAACTCTTCGAATTCGTTTGTGAGATATAAAAATAATAAATTTCAAGTCCAAAGTTGCCTAGATAAGTTAAAAGTTTGTTATTTTTATATCTCACAAACGAAGTTGAGCAAGATATTTTGCAAGATTGTGTATCATCATATCATCTATATATGTCCACGGATAAATTTAAATAATTTTTCTACCGTAGTTTATATAGGTTTTCACGGAAAGTTAAGTTTGCACTGCATACCTTCCCTGCCTAAAATAGTAACCCACATCCCCCACCGACGGTGAACGAAGCCAAAAAACCCCCGTCCATCGCCGTGCAGGCTCCGCCTCGCCTGCAGCCTCCAGCGGCGGCGCGCCGCCCCGTCCACGGCCATCTCCCCCTCCCCCAGCACATTGCCCTCGCGCACCCCGCTGACAGCAGGGGCTTCGCCACCGGATTCCGCCTCGCGTGCGATTCTTTGGCGTCGTCGACCCATCCGAATCGTGAAGAAAAGGGTTTCGTCGACGGTTGTTCGAGATGATGCCCCCCGTCGTCCGATCTGTTGCGGTGCCCAGCGGCGCCACCGTCGCCGACCACGGGGGACGAAGCAGCTCCGCGATGTGGACGGGGGACAAGAGGCGCAGGACCATCGGCGGCGGCCCATCTCCTCGTCCTCTCGGTCTTGGCTCATCCTCCCCCCATGACACACTGGATGCGAACGCGATGCTGATGGACGACGACAGTGATGATACCCGACCCCAGATCCAGGACAAGCAAGAACGGGAGGAGGAGGGGTTCGTCTTCTCAGCCGAAGACGACATCGACGAGCAGGAGCTCCCTCGTTGCTGTCAGGAGCTCTTGTCACGCGAGCGCCCCATCTACGTTCGGATCGCACCCGTGCTAAAGGGCAAAGAGAGGAAAGAGGTGTATCAACGCCTCTGTGGCCTTCGCTTCAGAGAGTACAAGATGTTGAAGGAGGGTAGTAGTCTCAACTGCGATGAAATTGACACCGCTGATGCAGTGCCAGCAAGTGAGTACCCTGATGAGGTTTTTGATTGGGATAACCCCTTCGAGCCAGGTCCTAGCATCTTCGGTTGGACCTACGATCGCCAGTATTTTGATCTCGCCGAGCTGGATGACTACCAGCGCATCGTCCCTACAAGAGCTGATATCGACGAGTATCCTGATTGGGAGAAGTACCGCTTGACTTTTAGCTGCTATGAAACTGATGAGGAGTATGTCAGGTACTGGGATGATCTGTCGAAGAAGATGAAGTGGGTTGAAGACGCTCTGCTTCTTGACCATAAACAGTTTTTGGAGTATGATTACAGAGGAGCACGTCAAGCCATGAAGATTGCGGCTGCAGGCTTCTGCCGTTTGCCTGCTTCTTTAGCTACACTTGGCTATGAGGAGTATGTTTTGGGCCTGCGTTATGATCTCGAGCGTCGGAAGGGCTATGATCAGGTCTATTTTGAGGTTTGGAAGCGAGTCTCTAAGCAAGAGATGGGTTTCGAAGAAGCTTTGGAGGACATCCTTTCGCCAGAAAATAAGCTTCCTTCTTCATGCCCATCTAGGATCCAAGCTCAGATTAAGGGATATGGCCTAATGCGCCGCGATTTTAATGCCTGCATGGGTCACATTCGGGAACTTGTCGTGGTATGGTGAAGGCGCAGTTTTAAAGAAGCATTTTACTGATGCAGTTTACAGTAAGATTCCAAGGCCAAAAATGTATGTGGATTATGCCAAAAGAAGCTCGAGGTTGCTCGACGCATCCATCTGATTTCTGGCATGGACCGCCCAGAGGATTGAAAACCATCAATCTGATAGTGAAAATCGGACAGTCTGTTAAGTATCGTGTGGGAGCATGCACTCACAATGCGTCTATTATATGGGACCTGCTACTGCTCGCGTGTCTGAAATTGGAGGTCTGTTCAGGCTGCCATAGCAGGCATATGATGAAGACTTCTGAGGTTTAGATTTGACTGAATTAGGCGACTGAGCACAAGGAAGTCTGACTATATATTGTTACTGCTGGTTTTGAAAAGAAAAGGTCGCACTAGAACCTAGCTGGATGACATAAAGTCATGACTGAGCACAAGGTATTGCTATTGACATTTCTTTCTATTAAAAAAAAAAAGTAACTAACAAGTAGTTGCACCGCTGATGATTTCAAGGCCTTTCCAGTTCCCCAAATCTAGCTACTAAATGTGCTGCACTCCATAAAAGCAAATCCAAAACAAACCTTTTTGAAGCGACTCAAGTAAAATACCAGATGTTACAATAGTCTCATAATCATCTTACAGCTACAGTAAGTTTACACTAGGCTTTTGTAACTTGTACTAAGTTCTAGCACAACCAATTCATCTCAGACTACCACATAACTTCTATACTATTCTATCATACTTCGTTCCAACCAAATATCTTATCTTGGCTCAAATGCTGTGAATGAAGCCTCATTTTCTGACACAACTGCTGGCTCACAAGTTGCTCTAGAAACTCCTTGATAGGGCTTTGAATCCCTGCTTATATCTTGTATGCAAAATGCTGGTTTGGATGGAATTTGGAGAGAGCAAGTACCAGTACTAAGGATGACATTCACCGTTGACATCGTTGGTCTATCTATTGGGCTCTCTTGAATACATAGCAGTGCAACGTGAACACATATCTGTACTTGGTCTTCAGAGAAGCTGCTAAGGAATGGATCAACTATCTCTAGAGTTCTTCCATTGACCCATTTCTCCCATATCTGCATTGAATGGGTGAATTCTTATTGCACGAAATTAGCTGTGAATGGAGATTATAAATGTTGTTACTACTTACAAGAGCTAAGAGATCAGCAGATTGTTCAAAATTGTAGAAGCCAGAACTTCTTCGTCCTGTTATAATCTCTAGAACCAATACACCAAAGCTGAATATATCTGATTTGGTGGAATATTGCCCACGCATGACATATTCTGGTGCCATATATCCACTGCAGGAAGATTTAATGTACATATACTGTTACTGGCAGGTGCAATCAATGGCATTTTAATTAATCCATGGTTAAATTCACTTACAATGTTCCCACAACGCGATTGGTAACATCCTTTGTCTGGTCTTGTTCAAATAGTCTTGCCAAACCGAAGTCTGAAATTTTTGGATTCAAATCCAGGTCTAGCAGAACATTGCTTGCCTTGAGGTCTCGATGGATTATCTTCAGTTGTGAATCTTCGTGAACATACTGTAATCCTCGGGCAATTCCACTTATTATTCTGAATCTTTTCTCCCAGTCAAGATCCTTGCTCCTCTCAGGATCTGCCAGGAAATAAAGAACGTTGGCTGATTAGTCTGAGACTGAGTGTAATTTAACTAGCTAGAAGATACTGCAATACTAATTAATATGAAACCTTACCAAAGAGTACTGTGTCAAGGCTTCTATTAGGCATGTATTCATAGACAACAAGTTTCTCATGTTCTTCCAAACAAACTCCAACAAGCCTTACAAGATTTTTGTGATGAAGTTTAGCTACAAAAACAAGCTCATTCTTCAGCTCCCCTATTCCTTGTGTTGAACCTTCTGAGAGCCTTTTTACTGCTATCTGTTCACCATTAGGAAGAGCTCCCTGTGGAAGTGGTCATAGCTACAACTCAAACAAATATTGGTTTAAAGTTACAGAGTAAGCCCTACTTTTTATGGGAAAGTTGCCCCAAAATTCACTCAAATTTGTATTTTAGTTTCATTTAGATTCATAACATTGCAAATTATTATATCATTGGATCCTTAAATATGAGTAATGGAATAAGCATGTCTCACTACTGATGATGCTACTCGAAGGGAAGAGACTACAGAAGTGGCATAGGAATAGGCGTGTAATGTAATATCCATGTGATCCAACTAGGGTATGTTGTTGTCCTTGTTTCCTCCCCACCAGTTGGACATAGGCATTTTGCAATTATTATGATCCAAATCCATATAGAAAAATCTAACTAAAAAATCCAAATTCAATCCTACCACAATATTAAATGACTAATGTAGTCCCTCTACAGAACCGTACACGAGATATTCACCTCATACGGCTTCTCGTTCAATTCTTTTTAAGGGATCTTTTTCTTGAGTCACTATACAATCCAGCTGCCTTTAAGAGCATCTCCAGTGCCCCAATACCTCCCCCAATACCTTCCCCCTTATCCCATAAAACTATCATATTTTTTAAGGCAAATAAAACTATGTTATATTAGGGTTAAATATGTTTTTCCTTGCTCCAACATCTCCTCAATACAACGCTCTTTTTTGTGTCCACCAATATTTCACTCATTTCCCCTCAAAGAAACATAATTACATGATTGTGAAATACACATTATAATAAACTTATTTGGAGATATATTGATATTATTTTCTATATAACTAGTCGAATTTGAAAGAGTGTGATAACTTTAGAAGCATAATGTACGTTTATTTCGAGATTGAGGGAGTGTAAAATATATGCGCACCTTGTATACTGTACCAAAGCCTCCTTGACCAAGCTTATTTCTTTCAGCAAAGTTATCCGTTGCAACTTTCAATGTTGAGAGATCAAGAACGGGCAAATTAACGCTTTGCACGCTCTCTGTGTTAGGCAAATCTGCCAAACAAGAAAAAAGTACCATTTAGTGAATTTTGGTGCAAATATTGCATTAATTGCCCTCATCTCCTAGTTTCCGAGAGTCAATGAAAAAGTTTGTCCCGAGAGTCAATGAAAAAGTTTGTCCCGATACGATAAACTTCATTGAAAAACTAGGCTTGTGAAGTTCATTTATTTACTACATTTGTACTTCAGTTGCCATGCGAAATTACTGTTTTCTTTGTTTCTTGTAAAAGAGTACTAGCAAAATTGTTGTGCTAAAGCTGTCAAACTTATTTCTTACTGTTTTCTTTGTTTCACTAACTCTAAACAACTTCAGATAAAAAACTTATCGACTACAAACTTACTAATCAGATCAACCATTGCAACTTTGGTATTAATCATGTGGACATTCAAGGTCATTTGAAAATTCTAATTTTCAATTTCAATTCTAAGAACTTAATTAAACACATATTTAGAACTCTAAACAACTTTAAATGAAAACTATGAAGTTGTAGATTGTATTGAGAACTACAACTTAGGTATATACACCATGTCAATATCCAAGGTTGTTTTAAAATTCTAGATTTTAAGTTTCAAAATATGAGAACTTAAAAAAAATTTGGAACTCTAAAAAGTTCAAATCGAAAACTTATAAACTACTATGAAGTTGTATATCCGCATTAGGGCCTACAATTTTAGTACATAAAGTCTGTCTCCATTCAGCTTCATACGAACAAGTTTTGAATTATTTTTATACAACTATTTCTAGAGGCGGGCCTCTTAGAAATGTTGTTTCTGTTAATCAGTTTCTAGAAGTGGGCCCTTAGAATAGAATGTTTGTTTGTCTCTTTTAACATCCACTTTCAAATGCAGATATTGTAAGGAAACCACCTCTCTAAATAGCAGATTAGATTAACATAGACAGTCTCCATAAAGGTTCCCGCCTCTGTAAATGATTAAGAGCTCAATGATTAATAGGGCCGGGTGTTTGACTGACACTGGCCTCACCATTTACAGAGGCGGTCCTCAAAATTTCCACCTCTTGTAATCATGAAGTTAGTCTCCTAAAATCATTTTTAGTGGCGAAGATACTCTACTGATGATGGCCTTGGTTGTTTTATGAAAGGCGATATTGACTATGGCCGCGTCATCGACAACAATAATGACTGTTCTTCAATGATGACAATGATTGTGTTAACAAACTTCTTTACATATGCAAGATGAAATGACACTATTTGACATATGTATGACAACCTTAGGTGGCTTCCTCTAACATATCTGTAAGATGTCTTCTACAACTGTGCCATATTGACACAAATGGCTACATCAACTTCGTCTACTACATCATGATTGACTACCTCAACATCGACAACTATGGGCTAAATTTACAACAAATCATTGGCGATGACTCTACTCAAAGCATCATGCCATCACTGATGTCCATGACACTCCTGCTATGACGGCGAGAAGGAATAGAGAAGAGACGGGGAATGACATTAGAAGGGGACACAGGCACCACCCTAGGTGCCAGGCCATCCATTAGATATGTTGTTGATGATGAAGAAGCGGAGAAGATAGTGAAAGCACAAGACTTCAAATCCGGTTGCAATTGTACGCATTGCTCAATATGCTACGTCTGAAGGGGAATGTTAGAAGTATAGATAGATATGTACAGTTAGGGATACTCGGAGTCCTATATAAACTATAGGAATAAAGTAGAATCCTAGAGGTAGTATATGATTAATTCAAGTACACCTTGTCTTATACTCCAAGTCTACCCCATGTGTACCAATATATACCCCAGTGACCAATCAAATAATGAACAATGATCATTAGGGTTTCCACCATACCCAATATTTTCCACATATAACATTTGGAAGCATATAAGAATTTATAAATAGTTTTTCCTAATATTTTCTACATATAATATTTAAGAATTTCTAAATATAAGAAATAGAGATTATGAAAATGTAATAATTTCCTTCATATTATGATTTGGGATTGGAATCAAAGAGGACTTACATGGTAATACCTCATCTTGTTTCCTCCTGCTCCAGACACAAATGAAGATCAAAGCAACAAGTAATACTGAAGAAACTATTCCCAGTGAAATGGATAAGACAGTAGCTGATTTAATTCGTGTTCCTCCTGTAGCTAGTAGAATAATGACCGATCAGTGTAAGTAAAGACTAACTAGTAACTGTAATTTTTTTTATTATGAGATAAAGCATCATATTACACTCAGAATAATAAAAATCAATCAGCATTGTTAGTTTTGTATCTAAACTCCTTAAAATTAAGCACTTGGTACCCTTAGCTCAGAAACATGTGAATGCGTTCTACTCTTGCTTTCTGTTGAAGTGCCCCCATCTTCTACAGTTTCCATGTGGTTTTGTTCTCCTTGCGTCCGTTTTTCTTAAGTTTTAGAAAGCTAACTATTGAAAAATATTGAAGAAATAAAGGTAAAAATAGAGTTCTCTATTAATTTTTTTCATTTGGAAAAATTATTGGTTTACCAAGTAACTTTTAAAGAGTTTTTACAGATGCTCATTTCTGCTCTCAACTTAAGGAGTTATTAAACATACTTCTTACATATAAAAGGGAAAGCATAATCTATCCGAGTGTTTCTTTTCTCTTTTTCTCTTTGCACCCAAATTTTCCTTTCCTATCTCAACATTGTTAGATATATACATAAGGACTATGAGAAAAAAAATTGTGCTACCGTATTACTTGTCTAACGTAGATAAACTTTACTGCAACTAAGGTTTTAAATGCTATAACTGTTGATTGTATTAATATACATAGATAGCCTTTACTACAACTAATAAGGTTCTAAATCTCTAGTTGTAACTGTTGATTATATATAATAGTTTGCTGTATATAATGTTCAGGATAGATCAAACTATTTAGGTCCATTACAATTTAGCCGCTATAGTTCGCCGTATAATGTTCAGGGTAGATCAAACTATTTGTGGCCACCATGACAATTTAGCTGCTAAATTTTGACTTTGCATATATATATAATTTAGCTCCACTAAGAGCATCTCCAACAGTGCCTTCCCAATGTATCCTTATAAAATTTATAAAAAACATTTTGCCCAACAACTTTAAACTCAAAATTTTCCCCAAATGTAAAACTCCCACCCGCGCGCGTAGCCTTCCGCGCGCGATTCCCACTTGCTATTCTTCGGCGCCCCGCTCCTCCACGCATGCCTCCCCTGTGCTGCTGCGCATGCCGGCAGGAGCTCGATTTGTCTAGCGGTGCGGGTCCGAAGCAAACATCGGGTACTCGTCCGGCGGCGCGCCCAACAGGTCGCCGAGAAGACCGCGTCGAGCGGTGGCGGACACCGGAAATGCGGAGTGGCGCCCGCGTCGGCGTGTCAAGGCCGCCGGCCAGAACTCATTTGTCTAGGACTACGCGAAAAAAAAATTGTCTCCTCCAGGCCTGCACGCGAGCCGCCGACGCGCCCAACAGGTCACCGAGAAGACCGCGTCGAGCGGCGGCGGACACCGGAGGCGGCGGAGTGTTTAAATCGTCGGCGTGTGGAGGCCGCCGGCTTTATTAATTTGTCCAGGCCTCCACGCGAGCCGCCGGCGGTCCGTCTCCTCCAGGCCTGCACGCGATCTCCGCCGGCGTCGATTCGTGGTGGAGAAGGGAAAAGGACCCACGTGCAAATAGAAACTTTTCCTTGTGTTCAATTTTCAAATATACAAGAGGGGAAACTTTTTAGATGTGGGCTTTATCAATTCCTGAGAAGTCCAGGGTTCCCAACAAAAAATGTTTACCAAGTTGAAATAGGGGTTGGAGATCAAACTTTTTTCCACTGGCCACCATGACAATTTAGCTGCTAAATTTTGATTTTGCATATAAATTTAATTTGTTGGAGATCCACTAATAGCTGTATTAGATGTTAGCTGTCAGCTTAATGTCATAACTGGAGATTTAAAACACTGACAGCAGTAAATTAAAGCTCACTTTTTCCAACGGATGGTGTGACAGCCGGGCCCACCGGGTCTGCGAGGTGCAGAAGGGGGCTGCCGGAGAAGAGAGGATAGAGTTCAAACCGGTAGTTGCACCGTAACCCCAGAATCCTGCCGCCCTGCCTGCCGCTGAAAAACTTCATCTGCACCTTGAGTATCTGATCCAGGCAGGCCCGGCAGTCGTCCGGCGACAAGTCCGGCGTGCACTGCGCCAGCGCGTAGATGTTGGGGTTGCTGCGATCGAAAGTCCACCACGCCAGTGCCGAACCTTTTCGAAGAGTTGCGCACCGCGTAGTCGACGACGGCGTCGAGCAGGACGGCCACGGCGGCGTCGAACGCCGCCGCCGGCGACGCCGTCACGTTCTCGCCGTTGGCGTTGATGTACTGCCTGCTGTTGTCGATGGAGGTGAGGAAGTTCTGGTTGGAGAAGCGGAGGTAGCAGCGGTCGTAGTACACGGTCACGTCCATCGTGTACGGACACACCTGCTGCGCGTCCCTGAAGGCGTTGGCGACGCAGGCGGCGCAGCCGGAGGCGTTGGTGTCGCCGCGGCAGAGCGTGAGGCCGTAGACGGTGTCCGGGACGGTGCCGGCGCTGTCCGCGGCGAAGAGATGGGTGGGAGACGTGGTGGCCTTCTTTGGGAGCTCCGTGGAGAGAAGCTTTAGGTTGGATTGGTACGTGCTGTTCGCTGTGTAATTGAAGCCATTGACACAGCTTTGCGATAGTATGTCGCTGGTAGCGAGCGGCGCGAGGAAGACGGCGGGCAAGACGATGATGGCGAGTGAGATGTAGGAGCAGAGCTCCTGAGGGATCATGACCATGGGCGCACCCATGGTGTGCAAGGGCAGAATGGAAAACAAAGAAAGAAACGTCTTGAGTTTTTTTACCTGAACAGCTTTGTAGCTTGTTGGGGAAAAAATATAAAGGACTTTTTGGCTTGTCAAAGAGCCTCCACTTTACATGTTTGGGTTTACTTCTGGAATTGACTGACTAAACCAAACGTGGAGGAGTTCGTGCCTTTAATTAGTTAATAGATGTGAGAGAAGATTGGTTAGCACTTTCTCTTTTTCTCTAAAGAAGGAAGATTAGAGCTGGCAAATTCAGTTTTCTCATCTCTTCCTATCTTCATGAGCACTCTTTCTCTACCAGCCTCCATTATTAAGCAGATTGATAAGTACACGAGACAGTGTCTATGAAAGGAGCTCTAGGAGCTAGTTAGGCAAATGCAAGGAAACCTCCAAAAGCTAAGCTTCTTGGACTTGTAGGAAATAATCCTAGGGTTAGAGCTACATGCATGTTAAACGTATTTACTCCCTCCGTCCCAAAATAGATGTCATTCTCGCCTCCAAAAGTCAACATTTTCAAAATACCGCAATTATATATTAAAATATATAAATATTTATGCTAAGTAATTAGTATCATTGGAAAGATTTTAAGTCTAGTTTTTTAACAAATTTATTTGGAGATGAAAATGTTGCACGTTTTTTCTACAAATCTAGTCAAAGTTGAGAAAGTTTGACCGCACACATCCCATAACGTCATCTAATATGGGACGGAGGGAGTATATTACTTATTTCATTTACATTTTAGATTAAATAAAAGTATTTAAACCACTTTAATTTTATCTACCAATTATTGATAGTGGAGCTAGAGATGTGCCAAATGAGCCCCTGAATCTTGATATCCCGCTAAACAATACATTTTTATTACGAGATATATTGGTTGATATGGATCATTTGCTTGAAATGAACTTTTTAATGGTTATATTTGACGATAATGATATAAATCACTTGAAAAATAAATAAATTTGTTTGGTTGCATATCTGTTGCAACATGGGTTTCCAATCCGTTGGAATTAGCCCTAGTGGCATCACAAATCCAGTTGCAACCAATTGGAGCAAGGATTATAAAGACGTTTTGTTTTTTCTATTATTTTTCTTATCTGTATAGACGTAGCTATATATTTAAGTTCATTGTAAAAACTATGAATCTAGAAGGGGAACGTATGTAGTGCAAACTAACTTCGCATGAAAATCTGTGTAAACTACGGTAAAAAAGTTGTCTAAATTTACCAAAAAATCACACATATAGATGATATAATGATACACAATCTTGCAAAATATCTTGTCCAAAATCGACTTCGTTTGTGAGATATAAAAATAATAAATTTTAAGCCAGAAAGTCAATTTGTCGAGATGATTTATTAAAAGTTTGTTATTTTTATATCTCACAAATAAAGTCGAGTTTGGACAAGATATTTTACAAGATTGTGTATGATCATATCATCTACATATGTGATTTTTTTGATAAATTTAGACAACTTTTTTGCCGTAGTTTACACAGGTTTTTACGGGAAGTTAGTTTGCACTGCATACGTTCCCATCTAGAAGAGCCAAAGTATTTTATAATTTGGAGGGAGTAGAATTTTTTTGCCTCACAGAAAAACGACAGCCTACCTTAGAGATATATCTTTAATTTTAAATATATATGTAAAGGAATGGGGATGTTTCTTGCTTGGAGAAATTGATGGCTGGCGTGTTGACTATT
This sequence comes from Chrysopogon serrulatus, assembly GCA_015844335.1. Lineage (NCBI taxonomy): Eukaryota > Viridiplantae > Streptophyta > Magnoliopsida > Poales > Poaceae > Chrysopogon > Chrysopogon serrulatus. The sequence goes on along the minus strand of JADLZL010005081.1, from coordinate 2,424 downwards.
GCCAGTTGGAACTAGTCCTAAAAGCATCAGAGACACAGTTGAAATCAGGTGGGATGTTAGGAGGATCACGCGCGAATCACAGATAGACAGAGGACCTTGGAACACGAATCGAATGGAGGGAGGATGCTGGCGTGTGTGCGCTGTTCCAAATGCACGACCGGTCGCAGAGAAGCCGACGGCATAGCTTGGAGATATTTCTTGCCTCTGAGTCCGACGGCATAACTTGGAGATGTCTCTCACTTTAATATAAAGCTCTGTTTAGGTCTTCGGAATTGAATTCATTCTAATAATTATAATTTGGATATATGGACTAATCAATTCTCATCTCTCACCTTTTAAATTTGAGATAGGCTTATACGTGAACTTGGAAAAGTTGTGAAATACCAAATTTCAAACAAAATAGTCATAATCCATTAAGTATATTCTAAGGCCTCCAAACGGACGCTATGAAACACTATTAAAAAACATGATTATAGTAATGATTTTAGGAGACTTATAATTTTATTTTCACATACAACACTTTTAGTTATTGGAGACAACATAATCGCAGAAAATCTATTTTTAGAAGTGGGCATCATATATGCCCCCATGTGAAAATAAACTGGTCCATTCAAAAGCCTAACTTGCTACCATAGGCATCGGCGCATCGCATTCTCGATCTCTTCGCTATCAAGTCGCCTCTCCATCCCCCGTTTCATCTTTTCGCCACTATCTTAAACTACACTACCACCCCTCCACCTCCTCCCCTACTCAAGCTACACCCACCACTGTCTCCCCACCATCATCGTTCTATGACGTGCTCTCTCTCATGAGATGCAGAAGACCTAGACACACTGTCTCCATGTCTATCTAGAATCCCTTATAATTTATAACAATTTTAATATTTGGATATCTTATATTATAAAATAGGACGGGGCAGTAGTATACTAGAACAAGACAACTCATAGTCTTTCCTTCGAAAGGTAAATCAATGAGAGGAGTGCACTCACTACATATTAAAGGGAAAATTTGTTGTTAGATATGCCAAGTGATAGCTCTTTGCTGGTGGACACTTTTGATAAATTAGTTGGTGGACGCCATGACCAACAAAATACTTTTATAAAATAGATATAAAATCATATAAGTGTCCTAAAATTATACCATAAAATCTTTTAGACTCTACATGATGAGAATTATATAGTAAAATATTATTTTGCATTAAAAATGACTATTTTATCTCTCTTCATAAATGAACAAAGTTAATCATGATTAATTTATTCACGTAATAGTAGGACCCAACAAATCTTAAAAAAATCATAGAATGCTTATATCACCAAATCATGACTATGATAAAAATATCAGCTTAAAATAATAAAGTTTAATATATCAATTAAGCTTGACAGAGATAAATCTATAACCCAGTCATGCTAAATATACCCTTATGAAATTTATTATTTTGAGCTGATATTTTTTGAGTATAGTCATGATTTGGTGATGTATGCATTCTATAATTTTTCCAAGATTTTTAGTGTCCCACAAATACATGAACACATTAACCTTGTTTAACTTTGTTTATTTATAAGGAGAGGCATGCAAAATAAATATTTTTAGTACAAAACAATATTTTACTATGATAGTTCTCATCATTTAAAGTTTAAAAGATTTGATATAATTTTGGGACACTTATATGATTATATATATTTTTTTTAAAAGTATTTTTTGTTGGGCACGGTGTCGACCAATCAATTTATCAATAACTAGAGTGTGTTTCAACAAATCGCTCAAAAATGAGTGTTTGCAAGCAAAGAGATCACTTGACATGTCCAACAGCAAATTTTCCCTATGTTAAAAGGATATTCAGATGAATAGCTATACATGGATAATGTGTATTTAAAAAATAAAAAATATAATAAGGAGTCAAATATAGTAGTAGCCCAAAGCATACGTCCTTCTGCTCATTTTCCTCCCCATCTAACAGCCCAATAAGGCCCAATAGCCTAACTGAAATCCAGCCTTCACCTATTCTCCACTAGTTGTTCGCCTAGGTCATAACTCACACGTGCTTTTTCTAAAAAAAAAAAAACTCACAAGTCACACGTGCTCAGCGGATGGTAGTAAAAACGTTTTTTTAGTACACATATATATTTTGAATATCTATTCCAAAAATTCTAGACCCGTTCTTTCACAATTGCATGGGTAGGTGCGCGTGTTTGCTTGCGCCCATCCCAACTGGATGGAACTCGATTTAGTTCTTTTTTTTTTTAAAAACTGAAAATAAGTTTATTTTTTCTTTTAAAAACGAATCATGCAGAAAAACTAATAATCTCACAATCATCTTATCATCACAACTAAAAAGACTAGAGAATGAACAATTTTTTCGTGCGATCTTCTTTTTGGGTCGTCGGCCTGCCGATCGCGCATGCGATATTTCACGGTGCCCCTTCC